>JAJIBD010013686.1:0-53279 GCA_021461705.1 Cryptotis parvus | reverse complement strand
GTCAGGGGCAAGAGGGCAGAGGGTAAAGAAATTGTGCAGGATCCAAATATGCGGTGTGGATGGTAATTAGGTGTTTGATAATGAAAGTGGTATGGCTATTTCTTTATTGTGGTATATAGTTATAAAGTTATATTTTCATAACATATAGGGGTTATAAACCAATGTTATCTTTCATTTGTGAAAATTAAAATAATATATAAGGAAAGGGAGTGGAGAAAGAAATAAATGACTGATTATGTAATTTATAAAAAATTTGGGCTATGCAGCTGTTAGGAAAATCAAAGTTATGAAATTTGCCTATAAATGGATGGACATGGAAAGGGTTATACTTAATGAAATTAGCCAGAAAGAAAAGGACAGATATAAAAATGACTGCTTTTATTTGCGGGATATAAAAAAATATGTAAGTATGATACCAATGTCCAAGGCCAGGCAAAACATGAATCAGGATGTCTTGACAATGGGTGGAATCAACTGTAAGTGTTTGGGAGTCAGAGGTTAGGTAAGACATAGAAGGGAACAGTGTGCAAGTAATCGTTGGAAATGATAATTCCAACCTAGAACTGAGCATTGAATGAAGGCAAAAGGATATACATGATAACCTCCAAATGTATGTATTGCAAGCTACAATGTAAGAAAACAAAGAGAGAGAGAGAGAGAGAGAGAGAGAGAAGAGAGAGAGGTCTATCTTAGAGGCAGGCTGGGGGAGGGAAGGGAATGTGGGGACATTGGTAGTGGAAAGTGGGCACTGATGGAGGGATGGGTGCTGGATCACTGTATGACTGAAACCCAAACATGAACATCTTTGTAATTGTATATCTCAAGTTCTTATAATACAAATATTGAAAAAACTAAAAGAATAACTTAAAAAATTTGGACTGGAGCTATAGTACAACAGGTTGAGTGCTTGTCTTGCATGTTGTAGACCAAGTTTGATACCCAGCATCCCCTATGGTCTTCTGAGCCCCTTCAGGTGTTTTCCCAGAATGTAGAGTCATGAATATACTTTGAATATTGTTGGTGTGGCCCCCAAACAACTCAAAAACAGAAACAGAGAAATTGTCTATGCATTTAATGTCTATCTTTAGACACTTAGGATTTATAGAACTAATTAATTTTGGGGGAGCCACACCTCCTGGCTGTGTTCAGGGCTTACTCCTGGCAATACTGGAGAACCTGTCCTGTGCTTCTGGGGATTATTCTAAGCTCTGTGCTGTCTCCCGGCCCCTGGGTTCCAGCAAAGTCTTTGCGTGGAAGGACTTTCAGAGGAGAAGAGGTGCAGAGAATGCAAGGATAGAGAAGTACAACAAGCAGTGCCCCAGCCTTTTTCTGGGAGAAAAAAAAACTTTAAGGAGTTGACTTTCTTTGGACTGAGGAGATAGCTCTAGGGATTCCTGCCATTTGAACAACTATCTTTGTAAGTGTGTCTAATCTCTGGCAATGCATGGTCCCCCCAAATATGTAGGTGTGACTTCTGAGCACTGAGCTGGGAGTACCCCCTGAGTTGAATTCAAAATAACTTGAATTTTACATCAACAGTGGCTTTGGACAAGGACCAGATAGAATTCTGTACTTATTCTACCTTGGAGCAAGGCGCAAGCCTACCTAAGAGCATTTTAGCACTACTTTGATTAGTTAACATAGCTCCTCCAGTGATAGATACTTATAAAAAGGTTGAGGTCACTAAAAATGTTTTGTCATATTGCAGTGAAGCTTATGTTGAGAATTATTGCTAAAGCAGTTCATTCTCAGGCTCAATCATTAGGTTGTTTCTTGATGGATGAAACATTCATGAACATCGTTTTGTCTCTTAGTGGGTGGGATTTAATATAATGCTAAGGGATTAGTATTTTATAAGAAAATAGAAAGCCTAACCATACAATAATAACTTATTTCCCAAAGAATTTCTAAACAGGATCTCAGCTTCATGGAGTGCCCCAGTTCTGTCTAGCTAGATTAGATGATCATTTTAAATGAAGCTTCTAATTTGTGTTCCTAATTCCAAGGACCCTTATACAAATGAATTTTTTAGAGTGGTAGTTATTACCAAATCAGCAAACACCACCTCAACCGTGAGCTGAGTGTGCGGGTAAGGTGCGGGAGCCAAAGGGCATGTAGCTGATTTGATAGGAGAAATTCTTCCAACTCAGAATATATGTCTTACTGGTGCCAAAATGTATAAGTGAATATGTCTCCTTGCTGTGATTCTTCAGGATGAAAGTCTCGTCTAGGAAGGAGCATATGGCAGAAAAATAAAACAAAATGAGTTACGAAGGCTAATTAAAAAATATCCATAATTCTTACCTTAGAGAATTTCAGTTTGAATCCATAGGAACTGCTCGAACATATATAGCTTCCGCTCTTGAGGTGGGACTTTGGTATGATGCTGTGTTTTAAGAAATGTGCAACCATTAGGCTGTCTCTTGATGGATGAAAAATGTTTCCTCCATCGTCTTCACAATTAACATTATAGCACTTTATTTCCTCTCTCCGGAAAGACACATCGTTTTTAAAGGTTATTTATTGTTCAGGTAGGTCCTCTCTGTGATTTCTTCCTCTGATGAGGTTGTTTGGAATATCAGCCTGCGGACACGCAGTAAAGTTCAGTAGCAGAGAAAATAACAGTGTCGTTAACCTCTTTAACACCAGGAGATAAATTAAGACTAATAAGAGAGGTACCAGGGTTACAATGGACTTGACAGAATGAAATCCACCAGCCTAAGGAGACTGTATATTGCATCAACCTGCTTTCTTCGTGGTCCTAGATGGGGACTACTACTGGGGAATTACTTCCTCTTGCCTCCTGCTGTTTAGGGTACAATACACTGAATTCAAGTCCAACCCACAGAACACTTCTGTACCCATTACTGCTAGCTTTTCAGAGGGAAAACAGCACCTCTGTTACTAATCAAAATCTCCAAGGATCAAGTAACTTTTCTCATCTCATTTCATGAAAGTGTATCATGACAGCTCGTTTCAAGGAAGATTCACATGCCAGGGTGGGAGTGGGCTCAGCCTCCCTGGCAAATGTTTTGTCAAGGCATTGACATGGTATGTTGGGTGGGGCTACAGCAAGCATCTGAAGAGGAGCAAAAGAGGGGTTAAAAAAGTGAAATCTGAAAGACCAATGAAAAATAACCAATAAAATGATATTGGTTATTCAGTTCCTGGTGCTCATCCTCTCAGGCCTTTGGCCAACCATGGAAATGTGTTTTTAATTCTCCTCTGTTAATTGAACACTAAGAGAAGATGATGATCATTAATATTTTTACTGCTAACCCACTAGGAAATTGTATCCCGTGTAAGCTACCTAAGAAGGTGATGTATGAGGCACACCTTATGTTGGAGAGACACTGTGAACTGATTGTACATGTGCATGTGAAAATAGAAATTTGTGTGTGTGTGTGTGTGTGTGTGTGTGTGTGTGTGTGTGTAGTTTTGCTTTACTCCTAGGTGGGTTTTTAATCAATGGATGGTTCTCCTGAGTGTTTCTTCCTGTGCTCCAATGGGCTGCAGCTATGCAAGAGGGGAGACTCCTTTTAATGCCGTTATTTTGCATTGCCGGCAGGCTGAGACAGTGCGCTGTCTGCCATGCACAGAAGGTTCGCTTCTGAAGCGCCTTTGTCTGTGGCATGTGGAGTGTTTCAGGTCTGTGCCTTCATCCAGTTGCCAAAACATCTGGTTCAGTTTTGGGCAAATATTTGTAGTTATTTTTCCATCCGGATTTAATTACTGCCACTGGAACATTAGTGGGTGCCCTGCTGGCCTGATAGATTTTATCTGTGCATCCTCATATCTATGAAGTGTAATTGACAAATCGGAGTCCTGGTTTGCTGTGACTTCCATAAAACAGACAGAATGTAGAGAATCTGGGATGGGCAGAATTTGAAAGACGGACCAGCATCAGGTTTGTGGAGACAACTATGCAAAGGAGATGATTCCTTCTCGTGCTTAACTGATTTGAAATTCATTGAGAAAACAATGCACTGTATTCAAAAAATCCTAACTATGACTGATATGTTCATCTCATGCACCAGTGGATATAATTTAATGTTAAAACAACTATAATATCTAGTATATTAAATAAGAAATTGTGATTGCCTTATTACTTTTAAGCAATGTTTCTACTGGAAACAAAATGAAACAGGGAGTCCTATTTACTACTTTTTATATACCAAGCACAGTACTTAATGCTTTTAGTTTTCAATTTCATTTCAGTTATCACAACAATTGTGAATGAAATTATGAGAACCCATGCTATAGACAGGGAAATTGTTAGAGCTCTGTGATATTGGGTAACTTGATCAAGGTCAGGAAGTGGATAACAGTTAGGTGGAATAGGATTTGAATGTAAGTATGTTTGACTTTTGAGTGTTCCCTCATCTGTAATAATACAGCTTTATCATTTCTTTTATCAAGCTTCTGTTAAACATTTGCTAAGTCCCAGGCAAGATACTAGTGTTTGGGCTCAAAAGAGGAATAAGATAAGGTTCCTGTTCCTCTCAAAGTCATTGACTAAGTCAATAGGCTCCCTGTGCCGTCATATCCAAGATGGACTAGCCAGCTTTCTACCTACTTAACTCTCATTAACCTCCCCACTCCAGCCCCCTTTCAATTATTATGATTAATTTTATTGATACAAATGAGAGAGATATTTTAAAAAGCTAAGTGGGTTGTAGTTTAGCACCAACTATTATTCAGTAGCAAAGTGGCATGCTATAGTGGTGGAGATTACAGATCTGAAATCAACAGGATTTGCATCTGAGTTTCCGCACATTACTGCAGGAAGTTGTTGAAGTCTTTGAAGCTATGCTTTTCTTATCTCTGTCATGGAAATAAGGCTCTCGGACTACTAGATGAGATAATAGAATTTGGCAGACTGCTCAGCACAGGAGTTAAATTATACAATACCATTGATCTTACCATTATGAAAGACAACATCATAAGGATGTTCCTTTCTCGGTGTGTTTGGAGTTATTTAGTAGGCGGTATAAATTTCAATATTCCCAGGAAGTATGCAAAAAGCTGAAAGGGTGAGGCAGTGATGCTCAGTAATTCAGAACTCCGTGCTCTTTCTGCCAATTTCATTTCTTTCTTCACCTCGGTCTTCTTTTTTTTTTTTTTTTTTAATCCCTGGTTTGTTAATTTTATACTGCAGGCAGACTTTTTTAAATCCTGATTTTTTATTGTTGTTGTTAGGTATTAAGTCTTGATTTCTTTACTTTTCCTATTCCTAGAAAATATGCTGCCATTTTTGGATCACCAACAGGCAAGTTCAACTTATTTAGATGTTTACCACCTCCTGCTTTTACCGTATGTCTATAGACTACTCCTTTCCATGCCCTGAAATGATAAGATGGAGGTTTTCCTGAAATGATACAATGTAGGTTATCTTTGATTAGAGCAATGGCATTGTTTGAAAACTGACAGGGTAAAATTTGGCCTTATTATCCAGCAAGTGGCCACTCAAACTGAGATTGTTAAGTTTTGTAGACATATAAACTTCTTGCTGAAAAAATTCTAGCAACACAAACTCCCACATACATTAATGTAGGGGTTATACCACTTGTATCACTTGTCTTCCTGTTGTTCATCGATTTGCTCGAGCAGGCACCAGTAACATCACCATATGTCCTTTCACATGCTAGTGTAGCCCAAGGGCATCTGTTTGCTGCAGGAATGCGTAGAGTCTCAAACCAATCCTTCAGGTCATGGGAATGAGTTCTATAACTGTTAGGTTTTTGGCATATCAAATATGACATGGGTAGCTTACCAGGCTCTGCTGTGCAGGAGTATGATCATTACAGTGTATAAATGTGTAGGATCCTGTAGGGGTCATAACTGAAATGAATTCCACAGAAATGAGAAAAACGTTTGCATGTATTGCATTGGTAGGTGATAGATTAGAGTTTGAAACTTGGCTCTTAAACTCACTTGCTCTGTAATTTTGAGGATGACTTATTCTCTCCCTGAGTTGCTTTTTCTTTGCCAATTCCTCTAAGGGACTTCTACTACATACACAAACACTTATCAAGATGAAATAAAATAAACAGAGTTATTCTTGTGCTGTGTCTGATTTTTCTTCCTTTTTTCTATTTACTATTTTTCTTACACATGGTTCTGTAAGTTATAGATATGAAAATTTTAAGACTAAAGGCTGGAATAATATTCAAACAATACCCATCTGATAAGGGTTAATATCCAAGATATATCAGGTACAGGTAGAACTTTGAAAGAAGAATGCAGCCAACCCCATCAAAAATGGGGAGAAGTAATTAACAGAAACTTCAACAAGGAAGAAATGAAAATGGCCATTTCATTTCATTTCATTTCATTTCAAAGGAATATTAAACAATGCTCACGTGTATCACTTGTCATCCCATTGTTTATCGATTTGCTTGAGCGGGCACCAGTAACATCTCCATTCGTCCTGTTGCAAGGAAGTGTAACCCAAGGGCATCTGCTCTCTTCAGGAACACGAAGAGCCTCAAACCATTCCTTCAGGTCATGGGAATGAGGTCTATAATTGTTACTGGTTTTTGGCATATCAAATACAACACGAGTAGTTTGCCAGGCTCTGCCATGTAGGTGGTACACTCTCAGTAGTAGGCTCTCATCTCAAGCTTTACTGATGAACCTCAACAGGGAGAGATCTGCTTTTCTCTTAAGTGGAGCTCTGAGGAGCTTTGTGATGTTGAGAATGACTGACCTCGTGGTATGTGGTTTCCTCTGGCTTCTTGCTAGGCTCACTGGGATGATGGGCCATGGATAGAACCTGCCTAGAACTGTATACAGTGTATAAATGTGAAAGATCCTGGGAAGGACCTGGTCCTCACTTCCAGTATTATCTAAGACTGTTATGTGGCCACAGAGCTGTGGGTCTGGAGTGTCTCTCTTCTGAGGTTGCTGGCTCTGGTGGTGGGAGCTCACAGCCACGCCTTCCAGCATGGAGGTGGAGGAATGGGAGAAGCCCAAATCCCTGCTCCAAATCCGGCCAGCGTGGCCTCCCAGGATGACTGAGCAAACCCTTGGAGCTATGTTGGACTTGGCCAGGGGCTGGCCGAGTCACTTACCATCCTCCGGAGCTCCATGGCTGCTTCCTTCTGGGGCCAGTGGTGCAGCTGTGGGTCTGGAGTGGTTGGGTCTGGAGTGTCTCTCTTCCGGTGTTGCAGGTGCAGCTGTGGATCTGGAGTGTCTCTCTTCCGGGGTTGCTGGCTGTGGTGGTGGGAGTTCATGTCACGCCTTTCGACATGGAGGTGGAGGTGAAAAAATGTTCATCATTATTAATCATCAGAGAGATGCAAATCAAAGCAACAATGGGATATCATCTCACACCAGAGACTGGCACATTTCAAAAAAAAGCAAGAACAACAAATGCTGGCATGGATGCGGGAGAAAGGGACTCTCAACCATTGTTGGTGGGAATGTCTACTGGTATAGCCTTTTTAGAAAACAATATGGACACTCCTCCAAAGACTAGAGGTTGAGTTCCCTTTTGACTTAGCCATACCACTCCTGGGAATATACCCTGGGAAGCCAAAAACACACAGCAACAACACCACCTGCACTTTTATTTTCATAACAGCACTATTCACAATCGCCAGAATATGGAAACAACCGGAGTACCTGAGAACTGATGACTGGATAAAGAAACTATGGTACATCTACATTATGAAATTTGTCTATAAATGGATGTACATGGAGAGGATCATGTTGAGTGAAATTAGCCAGAAGGAAAAAGACAGATATAGAATGACTGCATTTATTTGCATGATATAAATATATTTATATGTGTGTGTATGTGTGTGTGTACACACATACACATTTGGAGTCAGAGGTCAGGTAAGACAGAGAAGGGAACAGTGTGTTAATAATTATAGAAAGTGATAATGCCAGTCTAGAACTGAGTATTGAATATAGGCAAAAGATACACATGATAACCTGTAAATGTATGTATTGCAATCCATAATGTGTAAGAGAAGGAATAGAGAGAGAGAGAGAGAGAGAGAGAGAGAGAGAGAGAAGAGATAAAGAACCTGCCATAGAGGCAGGCTGGGGGAGGGGAGAGGGAATTGGGGACATTGGTGGTGGGTAGTGTGCACTGGTGGAGGGATGGGTGCTGGATGGAACACTGTATGACCAAAGCTCAAACATGAACATCTTTGTAATTGTATTTCTCATGGTGGTATGATCAAATAGTTTGAAAAAATAAAAATATAAAATTGCATACATAACTAAAAAAAAAACTAAAGGCTGGGAACTCATTCAAGATTAGTTTCTATTTGTTTGGCTATCACCACCCAGGGATAACTGGAGCAGGGGCAATCTGAGCCTATGCTAATTTATTGTTTTAATGTATAAACATTATTTTTACTTTTTTAGATTTATGGAAATTGAGTATTAAATACTTTTAAAAAGCTGAATGTGATGTAGTTTAGCACCATCTATTATTCAGTAGCAAATTTCATGTATTTCCTTTATTCCTATACAGCTTCCCATATTACTGACACTTCTCATATTAGGATTACAGTGGTTACGTTTGTTAAAATGGAAGATCCAGTGACAATTTTAATTAGCTTCTATAATTTAAATGTAAGGATACACTCTTTGTATTATAATATTTTAAATATTTTTATAAATGCTTGAGGATATTTTTAATGGTCAAATGCTTAATTAATAGTTTTACTGCTCTAAATTTTTATATTTATTTATTCTTCCTTTTTATCTATTTATTCTTTATTCTTCCTTCTACCTTTTTATCACAGGTAACTGATCTTTACTTTCTCCACAGTTTTTCTTTTCCATAATGCTAAATATTTAGAAGAACATCGAACATTACTTTTTCAGATAAGATATTTTACTTTGCTGTATGCATTGGGTATTTCTAGAAAATTCTAAGATAAAGAAAAAAGAAGTTAAAGAAACTGACTGAACAATTCACAAAACAAAACCTCTACTCTCATCCCAACCTCCCTTCCCCTCAAAAAAAAAATCTCCTACAGGAAGTTACAGCTGGATCCCTTGTTCATGCTAGAATAATGATCCTCCAAGTTTGTCACTAAGCTGTAACTGCAGCCTCAGTCAGACCTTGTTCAAAAAGATGTGAGGACCCTGCCCCAATCCTACTGAATCAGAAAGCTGAGAAATGGGACATTAAACTGATTTAACAAACCCACAATGACTTCTATGCAAGTCAATCATGAGAACTAATAGATTTTGACGGAACAGCAAAAAAGAACGGACTAAAACACTTTAGGAAATCCCATGTGCCTGCACTCCCACCCTTCCATGTGAATTTAATTAGGCGTTAGTGGGCCTGAAAATAGATGCTACTATCACTACTATTACTATTTTTGTTGTTGTTGCCACACCAGCTGGTGCTCAGGGGCTTTATTGAGCATATGTGGTTCTGGAGATTGCACGAGGTTGGTATGACAGATAAGCATCTTGCCCTGTACTGTCTCTCTGTCTTCAGCTATGGACAATTTTTCCTTTACATTATATATATATTAATATTTTTGCTAAGACATGTGATTTACAATTATTCATAGCTAGGCTTTAGGTGTATTAATATTTCTCTAGGAGCTTCTCAAATCATTGTAATGATTTGCCAGACCTGAGAATGCTTTAACTTCCTGTTTCTTTAAGTTCTTTATCATTTATTCATTCATTAATTCATTATTTATTTATTATTTTTGCTTTTTGGGCCACACCCGCAATGCTCAGGGATTACTCCTAGCTCTCCACTCAGGAATTACTCCTGGCGGTGCTCAGGGGGACCATATGGGATGCCGGAGATCGAACCCCTGTTGGCCGTGTGCAAGGCAGTTGCCCTACCCGCTGGACTATCTCTCCAGCCCCTCTTTAAGTTCTTTATGGCAGGTGTTTGAGTTATTTTGTGTGTTTGAGGGTCTTGAATATTTTCTAAGTAACCCTCATTCTTAGAAAAAATCACTCATCATACAGTTTGTTTTAGAATATTTGTTCTGGATAGGAATCAGTAATGTATGGCATAAGGCCAAATTTCTTCAAGGATTTTTTGGGGGTTGTTTATTTATTTGTAAATTCTGTGGGCTAATAGTTCTTTCTTTTTTACACCATGAAAGTCTATGAAAAATAAAAACAAAACATGTGACAGAGACATTACGTGACTCTTTAAACCAAAGACTTATCCTTTGTTCCTCTATGGGCTATTTTGCTGACATTGTTAAGAGATGCAGCAGCACCTTCAATAGCAATGTTTGCAAACTAATCTAAAAGCAGAGTAGCTGATAGAATAGCTCCAATGTAAGAGTCTCTGAGCCTGAGACAATACAGATGTTTAAGAATATTAAGATGTTTAGGAATGTTTTGGAGCACTTAAAAATCATAGACACAGACATGCTTCTAAGCTTTAATATAGCTTTGGAGAGGCAGAGGAAAATCATTTAGTATAAGTAGTTGGGTAAAGACACTCAGAACCGGAAATGCAGCCCTCTCTAACAGAAAACATGGTCTTCTGAACACTGGGCTAATCACTGCCTTTTATTTAGAACTTGCTTTTCTATACTCCATTGAAATACAGGACTTTGCAGTCATGGCTGGCATTATTTTATAGGAGGCATCTGGAACTTTATGGGGGGAAAGTACCTAGGGTCACAGTTAGTGCTGATGGGGGACTACTCCCGTTAGGTATATGGGGCAGGGTCACTCCCAGGGGTGCTAGCTAGGAAGGCACATGTGGTGCCCTGTTTCCCACATGCCAGTCCTGTACTACTCAGCCAATGATTCTATTTTTCTGGCCTTGAAACATTTTAAAAGGTATGTTGTAAGGAAGTTTCTCTCAAAATCTGCTCCTTGGAGAGTCCTTCTCCCAGACTGACATTTGTCCCCTCTCCTCCTTCTCTTTTCACTCTATGAACAAGAGATCCTTAAAATGATCAGCTTTGTGACCCTGAAGAAAAGTCCAGAGAGAAGAACACTTGCCTTGCATGAGACCAACCCAGGTTCGATCTTGGTCCTCCTTTCGGTACCCTAAACAAAGTCAAAAGTGATCCCTGAGCACAGAGCCAGGAGTAAGTCCAGAGCACAGTGGATGTGGCCCCAAACAATAAAAATAACACCAATAATAAAATAATTATATTTGTTTGGATGGTCTATCTCCCCACTAGACTCTAAGGCCCATTAGTGTTGGAACCTTGTCCCCTGATTAAACTGGGAATAGAATCAATGCTATACAAAATGCTTCTGGCCCCCAACTTCATAATCACTATCTTATTTTCAAGCAAATAAAACAAACGTTTTCTAGGTTGAATATGTCCAAGAACTGAATCACCAAGAAAAATGGTTCCTTTTCTTAACCACAGGAAAGATGAGAACCTTTAAAGTGCTCACATTCTAGCTTGATATGCAAGCATGATATTGTTATAATGTCACGATTACAAATGTGAATAACTTACATTAGATTAAGACACTGTAAGGCATAATAAAATAAAAGTTTATTGGAAGATAGATGAGGAATATTCTCTTTTTGGTGTTTGGGCCACTTATGGCAGCTCTCAGGGCTTACTTCTTATTCTGTACTCAGGGATCACACTCATGGAAGGCTTGGAAGATCTTATGTGGTGTCAGTGATGGAATACGGTTGACTGTGTGTAAGGCAACACACTACCTGCAGTATTAGCTCCAATCCAGAAGAGGTAAGTTCTTCTTTGACACATGCTTATGGGACTTGCTTGTATTTTTATTGGTATCTTTATAATGTGTACTGTTGATTGTGCATAATATAATAATGGAATTTTGTTACCATTGAAGATAACTGAGCATTTTACACTGCTTAAAATGAGAAAAGTTGAAGAGAATTTCTAAGAACATTTTTATCTGTGACTTAATATCTTCTCAAAGTAGAAGCTAATATGTAGATCCAACCACTGAGGGAGAGTTTCTAAGTTATTCTAATATATGCCTATATTATGTAATAGTGTATAGTTGTTTCTTGGTATCTTTCTCTCTTGTTCTGTCAGTGTTTGAGAAGATTCTGCTGTCGTTTTACAGAGGGTGAGCTACTCAGTGTGGTTAATGCCACACTCCTTCAATTAGAAAACACCACCAATGTTATTTTTCCACTAGTAGGAAACCTCTGATGGACATCATTCTAAACTATCTGGACAATCATCAAGAAAACTGGATGACTCTGGGTCAAGTATTTCCATTAGCAGGGAAAAAGACCTTACATCTAGAAGAAAATCTGCTATACATTTTTTAAGCAAAAGACTTAAAGCATGAAAACAAGATAAAGAATAACCTAGATTCAAAGTATTTACAGGATACTTAAAGGTCTTTGTACTACTGGTCACCATTTTTATAGGATAAAGAGGAAACTGGGTAAAGCCCAGGACAAACTCTGAAACTTCTATTAAAAAAAAAGCTTGATGAAAGGGCACACTAGCTACACTTTCAGAAAAAGAAAACTGTGATGTATACCTCACATTTTACAGAAACTGCTATGGAAAAATTGAATTTTCCCTACATGATAGTTTGAAAGCAACTGCTCTATGGGGCTTTCCGTCTTCTTTCAGCTGTGATAATTGGCAATTGCTGAACAATTGGGGAGTCACATGTCTGATGAAATGACAAAAATAACTGTATTGATTGCTCATGTTTGGTTCCTGTTATTTCAGCTATCAAAACAGAATGATCTACTCTGTCTCTTATTGGCAGCCATGATGCCAAAATTTATCTGATTGGGAAATATTAGACACAGTTGATGTGTAGACCTTAGTGGAGCTGATGTGTAGAGCTCAGTGGAGCTGGTCCACTAATGGCAACTTGAAACACAGCACAGATGAAAATATCTCCCATTTCAATTGCTAAATATCTTCAATACCCACTGGGAATGGCAAGTGGATGTTTCTTCTAATCTTCTCTTCATGGTTTTCTTGATATTCTCTATACTTTGATTTTTTTAAGTTTCTATAAACTTTCATTACAGAAATTTTTGAAAAGTGAATTTACACGAAAAGCATTCTATGTATCATACATGTGTTTCTATGTGTAATATAAAGCTTTACTGTCATTAATTCTATAGTCCTGTATGTATATATATTACATGTATATACATATATATTAAATTTAGAATAAAAATTCTGGAGTAAACAAAACACTTGGCAATAGGGTACCCACTGGTACAGAATTTTAATAGAAAGTAAGTTATTTTTCTAATCACAGTCCATGCAAACAGACACTCTGAAATGTTGATTCCTTAACCCAAAGCTTAGCTTGCCAATTGTCCAGTCATAAACAAACAATAAAAAAGTATTTGCAACCTGACAATAATTTTAGCAGGCTGTAAACTGAGCACTGTTTTTCTTTACCAAAAGTGTGAGTCACATCACCGCCTGCTCTTCCCCTGCTGCTGGGAGTTAATGTTTTACAGAAGTTTAGGAATGGATTGATTTGCTTAGGTGTTGGTTTTACTTTGATGTGCAGTAGACAGATGCAGTCCATGTTGGGGAAGACAAGGCTGTCTCGTAGGGAGCCTCAGGACTCATTTCACAACTCATTCATTAGAAAGCCAAGCCAGTCTCAAAAGAGGCCAACAACAGTCCTCCAAAGCCCTCCAATACAGAGGAGAGCAACCTTGTATCCCTGGGGGCAGATAAAACTCAACCTCTGAACCTCAAAGAAGTCTTTTGTGCTTGGAGGGAGAAAATTTATGACAGTTGGTGAACCAAAGGAGCTGTGGACATTTGAAGGAACAAGGTTAACGGAACATTGTCTTTTTGTTGGTGGGGATGGATTTGTTCTTTTTGTTCTTCCCCTTTTGAACTATTTCTAAAGGATAGAATGTCTCTAGCTCAATCACATCTTTAAAATAATACACAGTATATTCTAAAAAGCACATGGGGATCTCAGGTTCCCTAGGCAAGAGTTCCAGGACTTCACTCGAGAGAGGAACTATACTAGTTCAGAAGTCGATGGTTTTAACATGAGCCATGGTCAGTAGCTGAAGATCTGAATTTTTGGAAGTTTTGTAGCCAAGGTTGTAGCTGGACCTTAGTTAACTTAGTTAACTTTAAGTCTCTGAGTGGAGATAGAAAATAGAGGTATCCACCTCAGTCAAGGGTACCGTGTAAGATATCCAGTTATCCCAACCCTGGGACAATTACCCAGAAATACATGCAGAGAGGCAATAATTACACAGGACATCACGATCACGATCACGATCTTCCCGTTGATCATCTATTGGCTAGAGCGGGCACCAGTAATATCTCCATATGTCCTGTCTCATGCCAGTAGAGCCAGGGGCATCGGCTTGCTACAGGAACATAAAGAGCCTCAAACCATTATATTAGGTCATAGGAATGACCTAATATAATTGTTACTGGAATTTGGCATATCAAATACAACACGAGAAGCTTGCCAGGCTTGCCGAGCAGGAGGCAAACTCTTTTAAACACCTCCAAATAAAGCATTCATTGATGAGCCACGCGGCCGCTTGGCGGCAGGTGGAGCCGGGCTGTGATGGGCTGGTCTGCTGGGTGGAGTTCTGACGAGAAGGAAGTCCAAATGTGGAAAATGGCGGCGCCCGTGAAGTGAGAGGCGGGTGGTCTGGCTTGTTGTGAGGCTCTGCCAAGGTGGTGGGCCAGGGCTAGAACCCGCCATGCCTCCCGATTGCCTCATGAACGGCTGTGCACAGGGAGAGCAAGGAACAGCTCTGCCCCATGTCTGAGAGGCTCTGGACCAGCATACCTGGGCCGATTGAGGAATTAGCTGCTGCAGGGGGGGGTGTCGATGATCCGGGCTGTGATGGGCTGGTCTGCTGGGTGGAGTTCTGGCGAGAGGGAAGTCCAAATGTGGAAAATGGCGGCGCCCGTGAAGTGAGGCGGGTGGTCTGGCTTTGTGAGGGCTCTGCCAAGGTGGTGGGCCAGGGCTAGAACCCGCCATGCCTCCCGATTGCCTCATGAGCGGCTGTGCACAGGGGAGAGCAAGGAACAGCTCTGCCCCATGTCTGAGAGGCTCTGGATCAGCATACCTGGGCCAGGTTGAGGAATTAGCTGCTGCAGGGTGGATGTCGATGATCCGGGCTGTGATGGGCTGGTCTACTGGGTGGAGTTCTGAGGAGAGGGAAGTCCAAATGTGGAAAATGGCGGCGCCCGTGAAGTGATTCACTTCACTTCACTTCACACAGGACATATGCTGACATTTAAAGAACAAACATTTGAGGGGCCGGAGGCGATAGCCCAGCAGGTAGGGCGTTTGCCTTGCACGCGGCCGGCTCATGCTGGCCTGGGTTGGATCCCGGCATCCCATATGGTTCCCCTGAGCACCACCAGGAGTAATTCCTGAGTGCAGAGCCAGGTGTAGCCCCTGAGCATTGCCGGGTGTGACCCAAAAAGCAAAAAAAAAAAAAAAATCTAAAGAACAAATTGATGGAGAATGGTTATTTTCCTTACTTGTAGAATCTGCTGAAAAAATGCAGAATGCCTGAAAAACAACAATAGTCTAAGTAAAAAGACAAACTGATTGAAGTTTACTTGAAAAGCTGAATAAAATCACCTTCATATTGGATATCTAAATTTCTGAATTCTTGTTTGTATTGGGGGTTTATATTTATTTATTTATTAAAATATTTGGGTACTGTGATTTACAATCCTGTTAATCATCAGCTTTCATGCATAATACATTCCTATACAACATCATCTACCAGTGCCCACCTTCCTTCCTCACTGTCCCAGTATAGTGTCCCACCCTCTCCCCCTAACTCCTCCTTCCCTGGGCTAAGTTTATCTAAGACTAATTATCAGTACCTGTTGCCTTTGGTCATTTATTGTACTCCACTTTGTGTATTTAAATACAACATACATCATTCAGTACCTGTTTCTTCTGACAAATTTTACCCAAAATTATACTCTCCAGATCCATTAATATAGCAGAAAATTCCATGAATTTATTTCTTAAAGTTATATTGTGTATATATGCCATTGTTTCTTTTCTTAAAAAATATTATACCACCGTGAGGTATACAATTACAAAGATGTTCATGTTTGGGTTTCAGTCATACAGTGTTTCAACACTGATCCCTCTGTCAGTACCCATTTCCCACCAGCAATATTTCCTAATTCTCTTCCCCCTCCCAACCTGCCTCTATGTATGCCTGGATAGATAGTTTCTCTATCCAGTCATTTGTTCTTCAACACCTGGGTTGTTTCCAAACTTTGGCTATTGTGAATAGTGTAGTAATGAACATAGGAATGCAACTGTCTCTTGTGAATGGATAAATTCCAAGAAGTGGACTTATAGGGACATATGGAAGCACAAGTCCTAAGAATTTTTCTTTTTTTTTTTTTTTTGAGGTTTCAATATTGTTTTCTAAAACGGCTGACCAGTCAGCATTCTCACCAGTGATAAATGCATTTTCTTAACCTGCATCTTGCCTACTCTGAACTTTAAATTTATGCCCGGAGCTTCTTCTGGTACTGAACATCCTTTATTTACTCAGCCACCCCTGGTCACTCACATCATGCTTGTCGCCATGTGTCTCTTAGAATAAAGTCAGAAATTCAAATAAAAAGATTCAAACCACTTTATTCTGACATTATTTTCTATTTGTCAGAATGATAAAACTGACAAACATTCAGCAATGAAAGTATATGCACTATGAGTAGAACTTTATACAAATCCCCAGGGCAGCATTCTTATTTCTGGTAAAATTAAAAGAAGCCAAATCTGGGTGCACAGTTTTATTACTAGAAACTCAGGTTTAGTTAAAGTTTATGAACATTCTTTCTAACATCACAATCATCTTCTTTGGCAGGTATTATTGTTTTTATTATGCAGGTGCCCACACACAGTAATATGAACAGGGCCAGTATTTTGAGACCACAGAACATTCTTGCCACCTGAACAGTTTGACCCTCATAATTTCTTGTTCTGAGCTGATTCATGCCCTAAGGAGTGCTGATACTTGAGACAGATGCGTGGGTTCAGGTGAACTGAGTATGAAGAAATTCAGGTCTCTAAAATTTTGGCCAAATCCCACATGTCCAGAGGTCCATCCAACAGAAGAAAATTGAGTCATCCAGATCCATGAAGTCTATTAGAAAAAAAATTCCTCCACCCCCAGATGATCACATTTTATAGCTCAAGCCATCCAAGCCAGAGATTCCAAATATTTAACTCAACAACTCCATAAAAGTTAGAGAACTAAGGGTTTTTAGAAATAAAAGTCGCAACATTGAAGACAAAAGGGAAAGAAATAGACACAGCAGGGTCTCTCTCATCTGTGAAACTTAAAGATACATAGCAAAAAAGCAACAAAGGATCAAAAGCAACATACCAGGAGAAGTGATCCACAGAGCTGAGTTTGTGGGGAGTCATGACTGTAAGGGGAGGACTTTGGGACCTTGGGGGGAGAAAGGCAGGTATTCTGATAATGGCTGTAGTGTTGGAATTATGTACACTGTAAACAATCTCTACAATCTCTAAGAGTGTTGTAAATTATTGTATCTCAACCAATTTTGAAAAGTTTTTTAAAAAAATCACATTTTGATAACAAATTTATCTGCCTAGTACTGGGCTTCTATCTCTTTTATGAAATCTTCCAGGCCCAACATGATTTAGGGCAAAGACTGTGTGGAATAGAGGTGTACCAGATTCAGATGTTTGCTACTTTTTGAGAACGCTTATTCTGTGGTACATTGTATATGTCCTCTATAACTTTCAAATCATCTTCTAATAATCATTGATTTTGAAATAGTCACGAAGATAGAGTATCAGAGCAGTTAACTGACTTGTCAAAAATCAAGGAGCTAACACTGCTGAACAACCAGTGGGTCATAGAAGAACTCAAACAGGAAATCCAAAGATTTCTGGAAACAAATGAAAGTGAAGACACCAACTTTGAGAACTTGTGGGACACAGCAAAAGCTGTGTTAAGAGGAAAGTTCATAGCTCTGCAAGCATTCATCAGGATAGAAGAAAAGGCCCACATAAATAAATTGACTTCACAGCTCAAAATGTTAGAAAAATACCAACAAAAGGAACCCAACCCAGGCAGAAAAAAAGAAAATAATAAAACTTAGAGAGGAAATAAATCAGCTGGAAACCCAAATAAAAACAATCCAAAAGATTAATGAAACCAAGAACTGGTTCTTTGAAAAAATAAACAAGATCGACAAACCACTGGCAAGACTTGTAAGGACAGGAAATGAGAGAACCCAAATAAACAGAATCAGAAATGAAAAGGGGAACATCACAACAGAAACCACAGAAATCCAAAAGATCATCAGAGATTACTTTGAGAGTCTGTATGCCATGAAACGTGAAAACTTAGAAGAAACGGATAAATTCCTGAACTCCTACAACCTTCCACACTGAAACAAGAAGACCTGCAAACCTAAATAAGCCTATCACCATCAAGGAAATTGAAACAGTAATTAAAAAGTCTGCCCAAACACAAAAGCCCAGGTCCAGATGATTCACTAGTGAATTCTACCAAACCTTTTAAGGAGGACCTACTCCCAGTCCTTTTCGAGCTCTTCCAGGAAATAGAAGAAACAGAAACACTCCCAAACAGCTTCTATGAGGCACATATCACCCTGATACCCAAAGCAGGGAGAGAAAACACAAAGAAAGAAAACTACAGACCGATGTCCCTGATGAACAGAGATGTTAAGATCTTCAACAAATACTAGCAAACAGAATCCAGAGACTCATCAAAAAGATCATACATCATGACCAAGTAGGATTCATCCCGGGAATACAAGGATGGTTCAACATTTGCAAGTCAATCAACATAATACATCATATCAATAAGAGAAAAAATAAAACCATATGGTCATATCAATAGATGCAGAGAAAGCATTTGACAAAGATCGTGCACTGTTCATGATTAAAACCCTCCAGAAAATAGGAATTGAAGGAACCTTCCTCAGTATAGTCAGAAGCCATCTGCCAAAAGCCCACAGCGAGTATCATTCTCAATGGGAAAAAATTGAAAGCCTTCCCCCTAAGATCAGGGACAATACAAGGTTGCCCAATCTCACCCCTTTTATTTAATATAGTACTGGAAGTACTTGCCATAGCGATCAGAGAAGAAAAAGGACATTAAGGGCATACAGATAGGCAAGGAAGAAGTCAAACTATCACTATTCACAGCTGACATGATATTATACCTAGAGAGCCCTAAATTCTCTACCAAAAAACTGCTAGAAACAATAGATGCTTATAGTAGAGTGGCAGGGTTCAAAATCAATACCCAAAAGTTGGTGGCTTTCCTATATACAAAGAACGAACGAGAAGAAAGGGATATTAAGAAAACAATTCCATTCACAATTGTACCACAGAAAATCAAATACCTAGGAATCAGCTTAACAAAATGTGTAAAGGACCTGTACAAAGAAAACTACAAGACACTGCTCCAAGAGATAAAAGAGGACACAACGAAATGGAAACATATTCCTTGCTCATGGATGGGGAGAATCAACATTGTTAAAATGGTAATACTCCCTAGAGCTTTGTACAGATTCAATGCAGTCCCCATAAGGATACCCATGACATTCTTCAAAGAAATTGACCAAACACTCCTGAAATTTGTAAGGAATAATAAATCCCTGTGGATAGTTTAAAGCAATCCTTTGCAAAAAGTAGATGGGAGGCATCACCTTTCCCAACTTCAAACTGTAATAAAAAGTGGTAGTAATTAAAACAGTGTGGTATTGGAATAAAAACAGACCTGTGAACCTATGGAATAGAGTCGAGTATCCTGACACCCATCCTCAAACACATGGTGAAGGTCCCCCCAGGTGAAAAAAAAATCAAACACATGATCGTACAATTTTTTGATAAAGGTGCAGAGGCAAAAATGGAGCAAGGAAAGCCTCTTCAACAAGTGGTGCTGGGAAAACTGGGCAGCTACATTTAAGAAAATGAATTTGGACCTCTGTCTAACACCATGGACAAAAATCAGATCAAAATGGATTAAATAACTCAATATCAGACCTGAATCCATAAAGTACTTTGAAGAAAATATAGGAAAAACCCTCTACGACATTGAAGCTAAAGGCTTCTTCAAAGATGAAACACCACTAACAAAGGAACTGGAAGCAAAGATAAACACATGGGACTACATGAAACTAAAAAGCTTCTGCACCTCAAAAGAAACAGTGACCAAGATACAAAGACAGTCCACAGAATGGGAAAGAATATTCACCCAATACCCAACCCAACTGATAAGGGGTTGATATCCATAATATATTAGGCATTGGTAGAACTTTACAAGAAGAAAACAGCCAAAACCATGAAAAAATGGGGAGAAGAAATGCACAGAAACTTTGACAAGGAAGAAATTCCAAAGGCCAAAAGGGCATATGAAAATATGCTCATCATCACTAATTATCAGAGAGATTCAAATCAAAACAACAATAAAATATTATCTCACACCACAGAGACTGGCATATATCCAAAGGAGCAAGAACAATGGTGCTGGCATTGATGCGGGAAAAGGGGACTCTCATCCATTATTGGTGGAAATGTCGACCGGTGCGGTCCTTTTGGAAAACAGTATGAACATTTTTCCAAAGACTAGACATTAAGTTCCCATTTGACCCAACCATACCACTCTTGGGAATATACCCTGGGAAGCCAAAAACATACCATTGAAAACACCATCCTGCACCTTTATTTTCATAGCAGCATTATTCACAATAGCCAGAATCTGGGAAACAACCAGAGTGCCTGAGAACTGATGACTGCATAAAGAAACTTTGGTACATCTACACAATGGAATACTATGCAACTGTTAGGAAAAATGAAGTTATGTAATTTGCCTATAAATGGATGGACATGGAGGGGATCATGTTGAGTGAAATTAGCCAGAAGGAAAAAGACAGATATAGAATGACTACATTTATTTGCATGATATAGATATATACACCTATTATGATACCAATATCCATGGTCAGTTGAATCATGAATCAGGTGATCTTATCAAAGGTGAAAATTACACAAATGTTATGGAAGTCAGAGGTTAGGTAAGACAGAGAAGGGAACAGGGTGCTAATAATTGTCAAAAGTGCTAATATCAACCTAAAACTGAGCATTAAATACAGGCAGTAAGATGCACATGATGACCTCTAAATGTATGTATTGCAATCCACAAATTATAAGAGAAGAAGGAGAGAGATAGAGAAAGAGAAAGAGATAATAAACCGGCCATAGAGGTAGGCTAGGGAGGCGGGGGGGAATTGGGAGCATTGATGGTGGGAAATGGGCACTGGTGGAGGAAGGGGTGCTGGAGCACTGTAAGACGTAACCCAAATATGAACATCTTTTGATTCCATATCTCATGGTGGTATAATAAAAAATATTAAATTAAAAATATCAAGGAGCTTTTTTCATATTTTTAATTTAATATTTTTATTAAATTAAAAAATATCAAGGAGCTGCCTATCACAGCCCAGATCATCGACACCCACCCTGCAGCAGTTTTTTTTCAATCCGGCCCGGTATGCTGATCCAGAGACTTACAGACATGGGGCAGAGCTGCTACTAGCTCTCCCTGTGCCCAGCTGCTCACGAGGCGCCCAGGAGGAATGGCAGGTTCTAGCCCTGGCCCGCCACACCAGCAGAGCAGCACAACAAGCCAGATGACACCCCCCACTCCATCGGGCCGCCATTTTCCACATCCAGACTTCCCTCTCATCAGAACTCCACTCAGCGACAGCCTCTCACAGCCTGGATCATCGACACCCACCCTGCAGCAGTTTTTTTTTCAATCCGGCCCAGGTATGCTGATCCAAAGACTTACAGACATGGGGCAGAGCTGCTACTTGCTCTCCCTGTGCCCAGCCGCTCACGAGGCACCCGGGAGGGATGGTGGGTTCTAGCCCTAGCCCGCCACCCCAGCAGAGCCACACAACAAGCCAGATGACCCGCCCCACTCCATCGGGCCACCATTTTCCACATCCAGACTTCTCTCTCGTCAGAACTCCACCCAGCAACAGCCTATCACAGCCTGTCTTGCTCGGCCGCAAGTGGCCACATGGTTCATCTATAAATGCTATATTTAGAGGTGACTACAAGGGTATGCCACCTGCACGGCAAGCCTGGCAAGCTGTCCGTGTTGTATTTGATATGCCAAATGCCAGTAACAATTATATTAGTTCATTCCCATGACCTAATATAATGGTTTGAGGCTCTTTATGTTCCTGGAGCGAGCAGATGCCCTTGGGCTCTACTAGCATGAGACAGGATATATGGAGATATTACTGGTGCCCGCTCGAGCAAATCGATGATCAACGGGAGGATAGTGATAGTGATCAAGGATCTAAGACATGGTACTTGAAACCATTATTAATCATCAGAAACTTCTGATGGTTCTAATTGACAAGGGAACAAATTAATTATCTGGAGAAGTACAAATCTGTAATGTTCAATATTTAGGTATCAGCTAAGATATCTATTGATCACTATTGACTTGTGGCTAGTCCAAATTGAGATAAGCAATACTGGTGAAATATGCTCCAAATTTCAGGTGTGGGCCAAATTACAAGAACAGATGATAGTGTCATTCAAGGAATGTTATTTTGCACAACAATTTGACCACTGGGTCAACATAGGGTTGAACTCTTTGGGCACACTTTTGTATGAATTTTCTTATTAAAATGACATAAACTTACAGTGAATAATACAATTCTCAGGATACATTTTTCTTCTCTATAATTTTAATAATATTTTCTTTTCTCTACCGTACTTTACTATATGGAAGTGTACCTAATGCAAAATATATCTTAATTGCCTGTTATTGGAAAACTATATGGAATAGCAAATAATTAGTAGTTAATTTTTAAGTAAATCAAAAATTGCACTCAGATATTTTGCAGAGGCATTGGGCACCTGTAGCCTGTATGCTACTGAAAGGTCAGGTGGATGAGAGTTAAAAAAGTGCTATTTGAGAAATTAATTTTATCTTTACATTTTAGTTGCAATTTTATCTTTACAATTTTATCTTTACATCTTGTTCTACTGCACACGATTGGGTGAGAAACCTGGAGGTTTTGTCTCCCTGTTTTTAATATTATCATTAAACTTAAGCAATGGTATACAGTTATGCATTACATGATCTTTGTGTTAAGCCATTTATGTTTTCAAGAAATAAGCTATAATGCTCCTATCCAACACATACATTGAAAGTTTACTATTTTGGGTGCCAACTTTTATTTTTAAAATAATAAATTATCTTGGATTGAAATCTTGTTGGAGAAAAGAAACCACAAATCTTAGGGAGGTTGACTTATGTGTTGGATGGAAGAACAAAACTTACATCATCTGAACTTGAGCAACAGAGGAGCAATGTTCAGAAAAGAAACAACGCACTTGGGCTATTTTTAGAATTTTCTCTCCAAGGCTTTATATCTCCACTGCCTTGAAGTTTCAGATTTTTTTAAATAGATTTTGTTAAAAGGCATTGTTAGATTCAGAACAATATTGAGCAAAACCTATAGAAATTTTGCATGTAGTGTGTGTCTCTTATATACATATGTCTCCTCTATGGCCAACATTTCACAAGTAAGTGGGATCCTTGCCATAACCTGAATCTGCATTGGTTAACTTCATTAACTTGCAAAGTTTATAGGAAGCTTTAGCTTTGTGTATAGGTAGAATATTTTTGATGTTTTAAAAATTAAATTCAACACCAATAACACACCAGTGTCAAACTCCTTCCACAACGTTTTCCAGTTCCCTCCCATACTCCCTCAATAAATTTCCCCCTTCTTCACCCCCCACCCATACCCTAGCCTGCCCTCTTGACAGGAAACTTTTTTAAATTCAGTTGGACAGGACAGGGTCTCCTGTTGTTGATCCTGTGGTTTGGATATTTTACTCTGTCATATCTTAACACCACCTTTGCATATAGGTGCATATTTATATATATAATCATGCATATATACCTTATTCGGCAGCAATAAGACAGCTGGTTTTTAAATTTAGAAAGGAAAAGAGAACTGAATATTGTGCAGGAGGAATTTCTTATATTCCCTTGATCGAGGAAATGTCCAGGCTTAGTATTTAGTAAATCTAGCTTGAAAATGTGGTGGTTTTGAAATGCTTTATTAACCTTCACCACTCTCTAACTAACTGCTCTAGTGAAGAGAAAAATGGTAATTGAAATGAGACTAATTAGACTGTCAATTACCTGCCTCCTCACATAGGTAATTGAAATCCCCTAATTACGATGTCTGTGTGTCTAGATGCTTTGTACTGAGGAATTATTAATGGGAAGCAGCTTTAGGAGAAGTAACAGGAAATCTTGAAAAATGATTTAGAGAAAATTTGTTCTAAAGCCTTCGTTCTTTCAAAGTAAAGGCGCTGTATATCCAATCTAGTAGTGAAGTCACGAGGGAGAAAAGAAAATGAGTCTAGTATTTTGCTTTGACTATAAAATTCAGTTTTAAAGGCAATATTATGATATTAAACCTTTCCATTGACCTTGATTTTTATTTACCATTTATTCTAATTTTCAAAAAAACAAATCCCTTTGGGTCCATGAGTTCCTCCTGCATGGAAGGAGTTAGGTTTACGTTACTAGCAGGCCCTAGAGGATCTTAAGATAAATATAGAAAGTGGGATTTGCAGATGAGGCAAAAGAATGTACACAAAATTAAATGTATATATCAAACAAATGACTCCCTTTGAGTGCCCACTAAGAAGAGCCTTTATTGAAGTGGCTTCAGGGGTGAGTAGGGAAGCAGTTTTGATTCTGGAAAAAAGTTGTTATGATAAAAATCCATAGAGTTTGTGCTTCTTGGAAGGTACTCTTTGACTTTAAGCAAAGGCTGTTCTTAGACACAAGCTCACTTCCATATGCATTTTTTTTTATATTTCAGTGGGAAGAATTTCCTTACAGGCAGCTATGAAGAGAGGTTTATGAGAGATCATATTATATTTGTATCGAGATCATTTAAAAACTTTTTATCAACCTGGCAACACCTGAAAGTTCACCAGTTATATAATAAAATTGAGGATAGGCAGGGAACATAGATTGGACTCTGGTCCAGATATAAAGTAAGTGATGGGGAAAGATGGTGTTGTGTTAAGCCATTTATGTTTTCAAGAAATAAGCTATAATGCTCTTATCCAACACATACATTGAAAGGTTACTATTTTGGGTGCCTTATCAGCTGATATACCTTTCCCCCTCTTGAGTGATCATGGAAGAGCAGGAGGCTGGGTGGCAGAATGGGTGGCGCCATTTACTCTTATTATATCAAATGAAAGGATTTGCAATATAAAATTTGCCTGCATCCATTTCTATCTAGGTTAAGAGTAGGAGTGTGGGGTTAGATGGTCATTTTGTGACATTGAACCACCTTTTTTAGTAAGGTAAATATTAAGAACACTTCAATTATCACACATTTAATATAATTTTATTTTATTTATATTCTTTCCTTGCTTTTTGGGTCACACCCGGCAATGCTCAGGGGTTTCTCCTGGCTCTGCACTCAGGAATTACTCTTGGCGGTGCTCGGGGGACCATATGGGATACCGGGATCAAATGGCATGGGCCGGCCGCTTGCAAGGCAAATGCCCTTTCCACTGGGCTATTGCTCCAGTCCCATATAATTTTAACATTACAATTTTCAAGAATGGTCTCCTATCAGTACAAGCTGTCCCCCTGCTCTACACCAGTATCTTAAGAGAGGACCTAATCCTGAGTAAAGGATGAGTCTGGAATGAGCTTTTGGTCTATCCTGGAGTCTGGAGTCTGGTTGAAGTGAGAGGAAATGGGTTTGTTTTAAGAATTCCTAAATGTGCTTGATGGCCTACAAGATCACATTCTAAACTATTGTAAGAGCTATCCAGGGTTTGTTTTTTTAATTCTTTGTGATGGGCTCAATCAATGAGGTAAGAAAATTTAGTTAATAATTTTTCTTCCTCCATCTGTTCAAGCTCCCCCAAATGACAAAGGCTTGATTAAGCATCTATTCACACAGAAAAAAAATGAACATTTCTTTTTTTTAAGGTGCCTGTGCAAAATCGTTACGATTTTGTGGCAATAGAGAAGGAAGAGGAAGGATAATGAAATGCAAAAGATACCTTTAATATAGTGTTAACTCATTCAATACTTTTTTGAAGAATAATAGAACTGCACTGAACATACCTTTCAGAGAGAAAGAGGGCAAATAAGAGACAGAGAGAGAATGAGAGAGAAACAAACATGCTTTTTCAGACATTACTCCTCACCTGGTCATATTGAACTTGACCAGTCAATTATTCAGAGATCATTCAGTCAACTTCCAATGTATGCTGAAGGCACAGCCAAAGAGAGATTTTTAAGTTTCTCCAGAGGACTGGAGAAACTTAGATTCTTTGTTTCCTCAGTCTCTATTTACTTCTAGAAGCCTAGGACAGATACTGCTTGTCAGCTAATCCAGCAGCTATTCCCAGTGTCCGTTGTCACTCTACATATTCCATAGGAAGAAGTTATCTTTTCTGTTTTCTACATAATCAGAAGGGACAATGTAATATTGTGCAGTGCAATGTAAGAATCTGGTGGATCTAAGGGTGTCCTTGATTTTATACTATCAGAAGAAAGGCACAACCATAGCTGGTTCTCCCCCTTCCAACTTTATTCCTGACTTGAACAAGTTAAGACACCCAGCTAGAGGGCAGAAATCTTATAAATTTCATGAAGAGACACATGTGAAGGAAGAGCCAGGCGCATCACAAAGATGCAAGCTGTCTGAACTAACACTCCAATCACTTCCAGACTTCCTGCTATTTGTTTGAGACCCTATAAAACAAATATAACTAGAGGGAGATATGTGTCATGGCCCACCTGGTTGTGTTTAACAAGTTGAGTGCTTTATTCTTTTATTTAAACCCTACCAAACTTCATGTAATGCAAACATAGCTTATTAGATATTATTACATCTATTACTTACCAGGATACCTTGGGTTTTCCAAACTATTTTCTTTTTACTTCTTTGCCACTGTTAAAAGTTCTTTTCATACAGGGGGCCAGAGTGCTATTACAGTGGATAGGGTGTTTGCTTTGCATGCATCCAACCTGAGTTTGATCCCTGGCTTCCCATATGGTTGCCTGAACATGACCAGGAGTAATTCTTGAGTGCAGAGCCAGCAGTAACCCTGTGCATTGCTGAGTGTGAACCAAAAAATCCAAAAGAAAAAAAATTTGGATGAGAAAACATTTCTTCCAAAATGACTTTCATCTTGGGGCCGGAGCGATAGCCCAGCGGGTAGGGCGTTTGCCTTGCACGGCCGGCCTATGCCGGCCCGGGTTCAATCCCTGGCATCCCATATGGTCCCCCGAGCACCACCAGGAGTCATTCCTGAGTGCAGAGCCAAGAGAAACCCCTGAGCATCGCCGGGTGTGACCAAAAAAAAAAAAAAAAAAAAGACTTTCATCCAAAGTCATTTTGGATGAAATGACTTCTTCCTTATGGAATGTTTGGGAAGATGAAAGTACAATAAACAAAATACAGAATCCCAGAGAGTTTGACTTTAAGTAAGATAACATGAAACAGATTCTTAGTACATGGTAACTACTTAACATATATTCATCTTTTCCTTTCTTCCACTGGGACTAAGGATGACTAGTCCTAAGCAACTGATGACTAGTCTGGTCCATATGGTAGACTAGAATAAGCAAAACAACATTTTCATCAATGTGGCCAAAAGAAACATAACCAGTTGCCTTTTCAATTTAGGAGACTTTCTCCTCTCATCTCCTTCTTGATGTGGTACTAGAAAAATAATACAAGTCCACTACTTAGGGGAACCATGCCTTTGTCCTAGTTATGTTCTTAATTCCTGGCATAACTTTGATAAAGTCCTTGAGTTCCTAGGAGTCTACAATATGTATCTGCTGTGGACCGAGACATTAGGCAAAATGCTGGGGGTGCTATGACAAGGACTCAGTCAGGTCAGAGATAAGAGGAAGGATGCTCTAGTGGTGGCAGAACAAAACAGGAACATTTTCTCCCGTTGAAATCAGAAGCTTCAGATAGATGATGGGGGAGACTTTTGAGCTTCGCCTTCTATTCTATCCTTGCTCATCATTTGTTCCTCCTAAAAACCACAAAATTTTATTTTCCTGACAGATACCACTAGTAATAATCACTGTCACTGTCTTCCCGTTCATCATCGATTTGCTCGAGCGGGCCCCCAGTAACATCTCCATATGTCCTGTCGCATGCTAGTAGAGCCCAAGGGCATCTGTTTGCTCCAGGAACATAAAGAGCCTCATTCCGGAATGAGGTCTATAATTGTTATTGGTATTTGGCATATCAAATACAACACGGGTAGCTTGCCAGGCTCTGAGAGTAGAAATACGATTATGCTGGTTCATTCATTTTTATACCTCATTTTTCACTTTCTCTTTTGAAAAATAAATTAGTATTTTTTTATTAGAGGCCATAGTCAGTAATGCTGGAGGAGAGGGCAGGTTTACAACCACGCAGAGTCTGATGATTGGGTTTTATGGGGTGAGATATGCTTAATTGTGTTTGAAAGAATGAGGGAGAGCTTTACCTTACAATGTATGGGGATCATGCGGTGCCAGGGATCAACCTCAGGTCCTCTCATAGTGATGCTGCCTAAATAATTCCCCCTGCCTCTGCATCTCTCAGAGTCAGATTTTATAACAGCTAACTGTACTTGTAGGTTTCATTCTTTTGTGTGATAAGGCTCTATTAAATTCTTAATATAATGATTTTAATGGAATTGTTATAAGGAATATGTGTTGAGTACATTGTGGCATATAAATGATCCATAAACTTAATTTAAATGTTTCTAAAGTTAGAAACAAGGGACACTAGAAATTAGAGGGAAAAATTCACTTCTGATTCTACCTCAGACTTAGGCGGGGTCTATGGTCTATGACTTGTCTTGTGTATCTGGAAGAGGCACTGAAACCAAAAAGAATAATGCCTGGTTTCCTATTGACTACTTGATACCTAGATAATTTTAAGTATATATTATTTGGTCCATATGTATCACTTACATGAATGGGTGACTAGAATAATCTACTTTATTATTTATTGTTTGGGTCATAGGTAGATAGTTTAGATAGAGTTGACAATAACAAGAGCTCAGATCCAAACTTTACCTCACAGAAGGAAAACAATTGGGGTGAATTTCTCAATTTATGGAGATCCAATCCCCTCCAAACCTTCTTGCTGAGTTAGAACCATTGAATGAGATTTTTTCTTCAATTTTTAATCCATCAAAGTTTTCTCTCCACATACTTTTGACCTATGGGTCAGAAAATTCAGGTTCGGTCTAGCTAGACAAAAGCAGTCTTGGTCAATGTTCAAAAGCATATGTCTAAAGATAGATCGCCCTGTCAAAGCCAGTTGCTGATGGAAAGCCCATAATATATTTCTTATCAAATACAAGTTGGATTAAAGTTTAAGTGTTCTAATGCCACCTTGTTGATGACTGACCTCTAGTTTAGGCAGGTATTTTTATGCTTGAACTTTATGTGAACTTGGAGAGACAAAAGAATAATGTGCTACAAGGTGAAGGTTAAGAAAATGACCTTACCTGGGTCATTGTGGGATTCCCTACGGACTGTGGAGAAGTCCCCGTCGCACATTGCCTAAGAAAGTTCAATAAAAAGCAGAATTGGCTCTAATGTGGAGTCAGCACAGCTATAAATTCTTAAGCAATAATAAAATATTAGGGTCACATTAATTCAAGCATTCTGGTCACTTCTGAAATAGTATTAAAGTAATATCATTGACTCACATTTTTGACTGCTAATACATTATTTCCTAGAACTATTAACTGCTTGAAAATCAGCATTTCATAATACCCTGGGAAGAGATAGTGAAATATTTCATCTGATTCAAGCAATTAACTTAATTTAAGGCTACTCTGCACATTTTAGAATTAAGAATTATGTTTTGGGATAACAGGGAAAAAATTAAATTGAGACAATGGGCATTTTTGAAGTTCATCACTCAGTCTTATAGGTGAAAATGGGGTCACAATAATTTTTTAAAGAAAAGATATTTTAGCCAACTGTATAGTTTTATCATTCCTGTATTTTGTAAATTTGAAACAAGAGCAAAACAAAAAGCAAGGACATTTATTGACTTCTTCCTTTAGCCAGTGCATTGTATTGAATAATAATATATATATATAAAACAAATACTTAGGTAATAGTTATATGTATATAACTTATATGTATATAATATGCATATATATATATATAACACATAACTAGGTAATTGAACTATGATCTAGAAGATAATGCACTAGAATTGCTCATGTGTCCTAATCTGGACCTATCATCTTAAAGCAAAACTGCACCTTAACTGAGTTTCAAGAAGAGAGAAGCATGCTGACTTTGGGAGTTGGACAGATTTCCCTTTTTGGATGCTCTGGTGTTAAAGAATATTGCCGTTGTCGTGTTTACATGAGTTAAATGACAGTAGTTTAGCCGTGAAATGTAAAGAACGATACAATGACAAACAAAATAACTCGGTATCTGAATAAATAAAGGGAAATTGTTTTTCCTACTCAGTAAAAACCAGAATACAGGAAGTTTCTGAATTAAAGGATGTATTTTGGCAGGGGCAAAGTACTTTTGAAAGTGGCTTGCTTCATATAAGAGCTGAAAAAAAAAACCCTAGAAAATGAAAGAAAAACCAATTAACCAAGAAGAACTGGTATAGGAAAAGATTTTGTAAATGTCATTGGAATGTATAGAACAGGATGTCTTAATGACTCCCCTCTCCCTACTCAGAGCTTAGCCTGTCAACTGCTCCTGGTAGGCCAGGAGCCACCTCAGCTTGAGTTGCTTTTATGCATTATTTTTTTCTGAGGAATCAGCACATCAGTTCAGCATTAAACTAGTGTGTGCTAGACTAATTTCAGTTTATCAGAAACAAAAAGGAACTCAGTGCTAGGCATTTTTCTAAGAGTTCTTAGAAGCTCAAGCAGTTTAAGCTTTAGGGTACTTCCCTTACGTAAAAAGAGACTTGACAACATTTTCGAAAATGTGCAAGTGCAAGATATTTTATCCGGTTAATCCACGAGGGCCTTTGTCTCTTCTACTTCAACTTGTAAATTTTATCTGCTCTAGGGTGCAATTGGACTAAATAAAAACATTTCAGGGACCAAACTTTGGTGATATTTGGTATGGTGTACACTGGATTTGGGAATAAATGAAATCCAGTACATTCAGGTACTTCGTGTGAGTTTTAAGTTAAAGCATCCTGGAGTTGCTCCAGAAATATTCCATTGTCATTTGGAGAATGTGGTGCTTAGACAAAGGATGTCAGAGAAAAACATGCTAGTGACTTTCTTTTCTCCTGTCTGTTATTTCATAGAAATGAAGACTGGACTTGCTTCAGTTCAATAATAGTCAATATAAATAGTTACTCTGCATAATTATACAGTTTATTTAAGGCAAGTCATAGCACAAAAAATCTTTGAAACTGTGCCCGAGTGTTATAATTTACTATACATAAAACTAGGAAAATTTCCCACACTTGAAGACTATGCTAAAATGTGCATATTAACTAATATCAAATCATAAGGATGAAAGCACTCTAGAACGGTAAAAATTGACTAGGATTTGTATAGAGGCTCAGTGGTAAACTGCATATCTCATCCCTGAGATCTGGCTTTACCCCTGAACTGCAACACAAAACAACAAAGAAAACACAGTGTTACAGGAAATACTGAATTGTTTTTCTTCTTTTTCCTATAAAAATACAATACCAAGGTTTGAAGAGATACTACTGGGGTTAAGGCACTGGGTTTAGCACATGCAGATCCTGTTTCTATGCCAAACATTTCATATGGTCCCCAAGTCATGCTAGGAGTGCTCTCTGAGTGCAAGAAGCCAGGAGAAAACCTTAAGAATTGTAGATGTGACCCAAACATACCTATCTTCCTCCCAAAATCTGACACTAGATTATTACCATAACCAGAGAACTGGAGACTTAGAAGTCAATAGCTGCATAATTTTCCTGGTCTGATGAAAAAATTCCACCAAAGAGCTGCTTGTTTAATTTATTAAACAAGAAAATGTCAAGATACCAGCAGCAGCATTAACCATGTACTGGGTCCTCCCTGCATAGAATGACGATCCTTGAATCTGGCCCTGAAGAGGGTGACCCACGGTTGCAGGATGGCTCTGGTTTTCCCATCCTACTCCTTCCTAAGAGCTGCAGTGACAGTCGCCGTCCTTGTACCATCCTACTTCTACCAACAAATGAACTCAGCTCTCCCTCCCTGACTAGCCTTCTGGCTCTGTATGCATTTTACATTTTGTTTCCTTCTGTTTCTCACATTCAAATTCTCCCAGAGAGAACACAGTTAGGTTCACTAAGAGTTATCCAGCATGAAGCACCCTGCGGGTGGAAATCTCATGTGCAGCTGTTTAATGGGTCACTGGTCAGCCTATAAATGTCTGCTTTGGGTCAAGTCATAATCTTGGGTCTAATCTACTTATGGGGAGGACTGTGGCTTCTCATAGCAAAGCTTGATCACTTCTTTGCTTCTGACTCTTTTACTGACACCCAGGAACTTGGCAACAGGAAAAAGATTGTGCAAGTGAGCAGAAGTCTGGTCCAATTCAGCATGCACAAGGTTCAAAGCCACACTTGTAGGGAGAAATACTTAAGGCTGTCATACATTGCAGCGCAAAGTTAAATCTCTGTAAGTTAAAAAACAAAAACAAACCCCTCTGTGCTTTCAAATCGAGGTGATTTGAACATTGGATGAGCTGCTTGGGAGGCTGCAACCTTCTGAGAAACACTCTGCTTTGCTATCAGATTTCAGTCTTCTGCAAAGGCATTTTCAAATGGCTTGTGATTGCCTGCTGGTAGGCCCCTTTTACCCTCATAAATCTTCACTAGCTCAGAAACATAAATTGTGCCATGTTTGAGAATTCTTGGGAAATGTATTGCAGTGGGAGAGAGAGGGGGGTGGGGTGAAAACAGTAAGGTAGGGAAATAGGGAAGGAGTTGTATTTTCAAGCTGGTGGAAGTCATCTGTTCTAGCATCAGGGACCTGAGAGAAGGCAGTGAAGGCAAAATCCAAAGGGCTGTGGTCTTTCTGGGTATAGCCAAGACATATGGAAGGGACTCCAGGGACAGCTATGGCTATCTGTCCACAGAGGACATTTAGCGTTGTTCCAAAACTGCCTTGGGGTGCCCACTGGGCCCCACCAGGAGTGGTCCCTGAGATCTGAGCCAGGAGTAAGCCCTGAGCATCACTGGTCATAGCCCCAAAACTAAACAAAAACAACAACTGGATTGTTGTACATCACTGTGTGTCAAGCTGAATGAGCACCCAGATCCACTGGGCAGACTGGTCACAAGTACAGATTATGATAAAATTCCAGCTACAGAGGTACAGTGCTAGTTATGAACCGGGTTTTATTGATTCCACTGTACAGTTTTAGGACTGATGATGTGAGCTCTCTGGACTGTCATTTTCTCATGTGTAAAAAGTAGAAAGTAATCTATTTTCTTAAATTATTATGAGAGTTTATAAGCCAAGTAGGCCAGCACATTATATAAAGCAGGGAGTTTGAAATAAATGCTGTTATTTTACATATTCATATTATATATAATATGCAATTAGGCATGGAGGTACTCAGCCTTAGGCATCTGCACATAAATTCACAAAAGCACAGGTAAATTACATTAAGTTGAATGCACCATGGGAAAGGGATACTTTACTATAAAGTTTCTTTGGAAATCTGTTCTTGAAAGATGAGCAGAGTGTACGCCGAACATGTGTTAAAAATTAAGTTAGACTCCAGAATTGAGCTCTCTCAAAGGAGGCAGGGCTTTATGTGGAAGGACATGAGATGGACAATCAAATGGTGAATTTAGTTTATCTTAGGGAGGGTATTTAGAAAGTGACAAGATCAACGCCCGCATTAAGAAGCATAGGGAGGAAGATAAACCCAACCAACCTGCCTGTGTTTCAGAAGCAAAAGCACCACTAACTCAGTAAACTGCCAGGCAAAATTGTATAGAAGGGAGAGAATAATCTTTATAGAGTGTATATATCTATATATATATCTATATATACTATATATGTATACATATATACATTCTATATGTATATGTGTACATATATACACTCTCTATATAGACATATATACATATATACACACTCTATATATAGAGAATATATATATACATATATACATCTATATACATATATAGCAATAGCTCACCACTGGTTAATTCCTGTAGAATCTGGGCCCGGTCTGCTTCACTCTCTTGAGCTAGATCCTGACACATCACTGTGTGGATTAGCATTTAATAAGTGTTTGTGAAGATGACTTAGGCACAGCCAGTGCAGTGGATAATTTAGAGCAGGCTGTGTCGGTAGGAAAAAGTTTTATTTTCCTTCCTGTGGGAACCCCTTCTCTGCTTGACGTTTCTTGTTGATTGTAAGCTCCCTTGGGCAGGAATCTTGTTGGGCTCTATGTTTATTAAGAGGCATTGAGCAAATTGCAACAAACTACACAGTGATAACAGTGAGTAAAAATTTCATGAGATGCTATCAAATGATTCATTAAAAAGGAAGATCCAGGATATTACCACCAACTGCTACATTAACTAGTCATGTCATAACACCATCAAAATGCTAATTACATTGTCTGGCATGATTTTTCATTTAAAAAAATCAACCCAAGTTTCCTGTAGTTCTTGGATTTGGATGGGCTTTTTCTCCTAATATTTGTTTCAGGGCATATTGGGGACCATTTCATTCTTTTGCTTTGGAGATAAACCAGCCTTTTTGTGCTCTTAACGCTATTCCTACAGACTTCTGTGTATTCTCAACTTTTAGACAGAGGACTAAGATTGTGTAAAAACTAATTAAAAACTCTAAAAGGGCTAAAGCATCGTGCTAAGAAGGTGCTATGGGAAAAGACTGTGCGCGCGCTGAGTTCAGCCACGACAAGGTCGCCAGGAAGTTCTTTGCCTCCTCCTTTGAATGGTGTTGCAAGGCACAGGTCATCCATCTGCAGGCCGAGGGCTACTGGGAGGAGCTGCTGGACAACACTCAGCCCGCCATCGTGGTGAAGGACTGGTACTCGGGCGCAGCGATGCCCGCTGCCTGTATGAGTTCACCGTGAAGCTGCTGTCCGAGCTCGAGGACGTGCTGGCCAAGTTCCACAGCGGGCAGGTGGCGGAGCCGCAGGACAGCGGGGATGGCTGGACCGAGATCTCCCACACCTTCACCGACTACGACCTGGGAGTCCGATTCCTTTGTTTCGAGCACGCGGGCCAGGACTCTGTCTACTAGAAGGGCTGGTTCTGGGTCCGGGTGACCAACAGCAGCATGTGGGTGGAGCCTTGAGCAACCCACAGCCGCCCCCTCCCCTCCCCGTGCTGCCCTGGACCGATCCCCAGCCCTCCTCCTGGCCCTGAGCCCCCTCCCCACTCCTCGGGTTTTCATTGGCGCCCATCTGCATCTGTATTTGAGTCTAGAAAATAAGATGGATTGAGGGTCTGGGCCCACCCGAATATTCCTCCTTGGTCCCTCCCACCTTAACTCTGCCAGCTCAGTGCCTGCCCCCCTAAACTGGGCGCTCAATAAATAGTTCCTGTCCAAGAAAAAGACAGCTGGTCAGGGCAGGTGGGAAGGACCGAGACCAGCCACTGTTACAGGCAATCAGCTGGCGCAGAGTAATGGGGGGGGGCAGGCATAACCCACAAGAGGTTCTCTCTAGCAGGTCAAATCTGGTATCTTGGGGTTACAGATTTTGGAAACCAACGATGACAGACTAAAACTTCACCCTGATAAAAATAGGGTGTCCTAGGGCCAGAGTGATAGTCCAAAGGGCAGGGCATTTGCCTTGCAAGCAGCGGAGCCAGATTCGAATTCCTGGCATCCGATATGGTCCCCCAAGAACTGCCAGAAGTAATTTCTGTGCACAGAGCCAGGAGCAACTCTGAGTATTGCTGGGTGTCCCAAAAAAGCCAAAAAAAAGAAAGGAAAAATAGGGTGACCTAAGAGGTAAGGGTTCCTCAACGTTAGAAGAACCACATGCACTATGTTATTATTTTATAAATGGGCAATCAGCATAACAGTAGAAGTTGTTATAGGAATACGGGGGCCCGCAGTAGACCAATGACAAGAGAGTAAACAAAGCCTCCTTTCTCATTTCTAGATTACCAGTTCATGACTGAATTGATAAAACAATGGCATGATACTGAAGCCTGACATATTAAAGAACTGGGAGTAGATCTAGGGCTAGAGACAAACCAGGGAGCCCCACCAGAGAGGATAAAAGACCTAGGCTAGAAACCCACGTGCTCTGGTTTGTGGTAGTCAAAATTGATGTCATATCCTGTTGTTAAATCTCTAGAATCATAGAATCATTGACCACAGGTTGGGATAATTCAATGAATGACCTTTACTCTTGAAGGCAGAATGAGCAGAGTTCAAAACTAAGACTACATGTTCTGAATTGAATTGGGTTGTTTTTTGCCTTCTAATTAGATCGAGTTGCCCTATTTAGTGAATGAAAACACAAGGACACCCCGTTAAATTAGAACTTCAGATAAGCAATGACTAAGGTTTTGTATTAGTATGTTCCTACACTCACAAATTATGGACCTTGTCTTGAGACAAACTGAAAAATGACTCACTGTTTACTGAAATGCTAACTTAACCGAGTGTTCTGTATTTTCTCTGGCAACTCCATGCCCAAGTCATTCTTGTTTTCAAAGACAAGACTTGGGGAAGTTATCTAACACCTCTATCATCTTTAGATGAGTTCATGTGTACAAATTATTCTAAATAGTGTCTGGCACAAGTAATTGCTCAAAAAATAACTATGTTTGTTTTTATGACTATATCTGAGAGTCAGTCTGGTAACCAGTAGTATTGTTTTATTTTTGTGAAGTAATTCTAGGCTTCACAAAATTATGAAATATTTTGTTTATTTGTTGATGCCAGTGAAAGAAGAGGTAAAACAAATCCAAAGGCAGTAACATTAAAAAAAGTAGAAAGGCAACCACCTAGTAGTTAGAAAAAGCAAAAGAGAAAACTATCTAGAGATTCTGTTTGTGGACCTAAATTTCTCTGTAAGACAGTAAGTTACAAAGCTAAGTTCTGAGTTTTCTAATAGTATTGAACAATAGGATATTTGGGAAATCAGGAACAGATTCCATGTGTTCTCCCCAATACTCTCCCCTGTACTAGTGTCCCTTTGGACACTCTATTATAGATTTTCTTCTCCAAACTTGCTCCAGAGAGACTCTTATGCTATTACCATTAGTAGTTCGTAATTTTCTCTAAAAAGTATCCCCACAACTGCAAAACAAAAGAATTTCTTTTCTGTTAGAAAGGACTTCTGGTATTAGTGCTTTGTAGGAGAGAGAAAATATTGTTGGAGGGGCTGGAGCGATAGCGTTTGCCTTGCACGCGGCCGGCCCATGCCGGCCCGGTTCGATTCCTGACATCCCATATGGTCCCCGAGCACCGCCAGGAGTGATTCTGAGTGCAGAGCCAGGAGAAACCCCTGAGCATTGCTGGGTGTGACCCAAAAAGCAAATATATATATATATATATATATATATATATATATACATACACATATACATATATATGTATGTATGTATATACATATATATACACATATATGTTTGTGTGTGTATATATATATATATATATAGTTGGGTGTCAATTTTTGTGAGTGAAGAATAGATGACTGATCACCAGCCAGAACTATGACCTGACTTTATTTTCTCAAAAGAATAATCAAAGACATTGTAAAATTCCACAAGTCTAAGGGTCAGAGAGATAGTAGATAGGGTGAGGTGCCTGGCATATAGTTGCTTCTGATTAGATCACCAAAACTCAGGGCTTCCTGAGCACTGCTGGAAGTGACATTCAGAGTATAACTTCTGAGTACCGCCAAGTATTACATACACCCTTACCCAAACCAGATTTATCAAGTCTAGGATACAAACGGCACCATTTTTCTTATCATGTAAGGACTGTGTCCAGGCAAAACTCTTTTACAAAATCTCACCAGGTTGTCCATGCTGGGCAGGCAAGGTTGACATCCACTGGGCTAGAGGAATAAAACCTCAAACTGTAGAATCCAGAAAACCGTGTAGTCTAGAACGATGATTCTAAAATTCTTGCTGTATGCCTGCCCAAAACACAAACTTCTCACCTTCATGACAGTGGAGAATAAGAGTGTTCATCTACCTTCCACAAATGCAGCAAATAAAGGCCTGTAAGCACTGTGGTAAGGAAATAAATGCAAAACCCAAGGACTGTCTGTCTTGCAGGCCATTTTCCTTTCCAATGAACCATATTGTACAGGAAGCTTAATCTGCTTATTTGGATGCTCAATAAGTGTTGGTTTCTTTATTTTTTGCCAAAGTCCCAATGCCCTTATAACTTTCAGGTCTGGTGGTTGTTTAGGCCTGGGTCTTCAAACTGTGTAGGGACAGAGATTGTGCCGGGCCTGCATTCTAACATTTTGAGTTTCTAGTAGATCTTCTGCCCCTCTCATTGTAGACAACCAGTCAGATTAGTACAGCAAACTCATACTGCACCTTGCTAGACAAACCTGTCCAAAGAAAGACTTCTGAATGGTGTGCCAGGTTCTCTGGCTGTAATTAAATACTGGCAGGTTTAGCCAGTCAAGCAGGACTTGACTGCAACTGTGCCAGTAACAAAGCTTGAATGAAAATGGGGAGGAAAGTCTGGGACCCACATATTATTCCAGTCTTTTTTAGTAGGCACTAGGTCACTATTTTACCAGAGAAACTCTTCTCACTTAAACAGAATGCAATATATTGAATTATTTTATTAACCATGAAAGACATTGTCAGGAGTGGGTCTAATTTTCTTATCGAAGCTCCAAACTTTAAGCTTTCTACATATGTACATGTGTGTATATTCATGTATTCACTTACCTTACTTATCATACTCTGTTTGAGTGCTTGTTACATAGCAGGCGCTCTGCTGCATTCTGGATTTTCATTACTGATTGAAACAAAACTTCTGTGGTCATGGCATTTGGAATATAGGGAGAAGAGGGAAATATCACTGTAAACAAATAAATTACATGTTTTACCCATATAATTATTCATTGTGGTAAACACTATTAAAGAAAAAGAAAATGGGTGTTATGAGAAAGGGGATTGCATTTTTTGATGGATGGGGCCTGGCGGATAAAGCTGTTTTGGGAAGTCTTCTCAGAGAAAGTTATCGTTAAGCCATGATACAAGTTGTAATTCAAAAAGAATTTCCTTCAGTAATACGATTTAACATTTTCCTAATTATTTTCCTTTCTATCAAAGGAAGCCAATTGTATACACATTTTTCTGTCTTTGTGTTTTATGTAGATTTTTGGACTAATGATTATAGATTGCCATATTCAGAAGAATATAGCCCTAGTGTTCCACGGAGGATCACTGCAAATTTAATCACCCTATTTATTTGTATGTATCACCCTTTCATCACCACAGCACTTTCCCATACATTACCCAGTCAATCTTCACCAATAGCTCTGCAGGCTACAAGAGTATACATTTCTCTCTTTAACAGTAAGAAATGATGCTTCTAAATAGTAAATGTCTTATCCAAGGCCATGTGCTAGCAAGTATCAGGGAGATTTCCTAAGCCAAAACTTGTATGCTTGTGTGTGTGTGTGTGTGTGTGTGTGTGTGTGTATGTGTGTGTATGTGTATCACTGTATCACTGTCTTCCCGTTCATCATTGATTTGCTCTGAGCGGGCACCAGTAACATCTCTCCATATGTCCTGTCTCATGCTAGTAGAGCCCAAGGGCATCTGCTTGCTCCAGGAACATAAAGAGCCTCAAACCATTATATTAGGTCATGGGAATGAGGCCTATAATTGTTAGTGGTATGTGGCATATCAAATATAACACGGGTAGCTTGTCAGGCTTGCTGTGCGGGTGGCATACTCTTGTAGTCACCTCTAAATACAGCATTTATTGATGAACCCGCGTGGCTACTTGGGGCCACTTGAACTGGGCTGTGATAGGCTCGTCTGCTGGGTAGAGTTCTGATGAGAGGGAAATCCAAATGTGGAAAATGGCGGCCCTCAAGGAGTGGGGGTCATCTGGCTTGTTGTGAGGCTCTGCTGGGGTGGTGGGCCAGGGCTAGAACCCGCCATCTCTCCTGGGTGCCTCGTGAGCAGATGGAACAGGGAGAGCTGGTAGCAGCTCTGCCCCATGTCTGTGAGTCTCTGACATGGCAAAATAAAGGAATGGAAAAATATCATTACAATAGAGGGATGAAAAGAACCTGCACATAGAGAAGAATAAAATTAGACAGAATATTTAAAACACTCTTCTGATGTGTGTGTGTAGTGTTCTACAATTCTCCTTCTTATACTTTTCCTCCGCTCAGAGAAGCTTCTTATAAATGTGTGCACACTTTATCCCCCCCTCTCCAAATTCAGAGCATTTGGAAAATACTGTTTAGAGACTAAATTTCTCTGGTTATTACTTTAAAACAATTTTTATATCACTGTGAGATAGACAATTACAAAGCTGTTAATATTGGGTTTCAGTCATACAATGTTGCATCACCCATCCCTCCACTAGGGTACATTTCCAACCACCAAAGAACCTACCTTGCTCCTATTGCAGTTTGGATAATCAAACCTGTAGTGAATACATCAATAAAGAACTGATTTCTACATATTTTCATGAACAACTATATATCAGATACTACTTTTGTCACCAGTGACCAATAACTCTCCATCCCGCAGTCCAGCCTATCATAGCCCAGCTCGCGGGCGCATGATTTCATCAATAAATGCTGGATTTTGAGATGACTACAAGAGTATGCTACCTGCATGGCAGAGCCTGGCAAGCTACCCGTGTCATATTTGGTATGCCAAATACCAGTAACAATTATAGACCTCATTCCCATGACCTGATGGAATGGTTTGAGGCTCTTTATGTTGCTGGAGCAAGCAGGTGCCCTTGGACTCTACTTGCATGAGACAGGTCATATGGAGATGTTACTTGTGCCCGCTCGAGCAAATCGATGATGAACAGAAAGACAGTGATACAGTGATACAGTGACCAATAACTAGTGAAGAACAAGAGTTCTTCCCCTCTTTAAGTTTACTTCACCAAGACTAGCAATCAACAATAAAACAATTTAAGAATATACATATATGTGTATATGTGTATATATATGTATATATGTATTAGATATTGTACTATTGGAGAAAAATAAACAGAAAAAGAAAAAAAATAGGGGTATTTCTGGGGTGGGTGTTGAAATGCTAAATGTGTTGGTCAGGAATGACATCCCTAAGAACGTGAGATTTGTAGGGTCCTGGGGTCATCCAAATGTTCTTTCTAGGCTAAGGGGACACACACAGATTAAGCTGTTGGTTCAAGAGTCAGGACTCATTTAGCATCCCACCCTTGAACTTGAAGTCTGTTTTTCCAAAGGCACAGTTGTGAAAATACTAGACACAGTTGAAATCATATTTTTAAGGATTAGCTTGTATATTCAATTTCATATGGGGTTTAAATACCCTATTGTGGGCTGTCCAGAAAGCCAAACCACCATGAATAATGTTTCCATGGGAAAATGTTTTCTAAGCTTCAACCCGCTGACTTGCAAATGAACTTCAGGAGCAGAGCTGGTTAGTAAATTGAGAGCTGGCTGTATTAATTAAGGGACAATTTTCCTACCACAACTCCCTCTCTCTGCTCAGAATGCGACTATCCTCCAAACTCCACAGCTGACATACTTTTTTGCTCTGTGTATCCTCTCTCCAGCCGCTTTGGTTCCAACCTGTGTTTTTCATTCCCCCTTAGGGCTTCTCTTTTGCCCTTAGATCTTTGAATAATCCTCCGTGAAGCCATATTGAAAGCCCTTGATTCCCCTTATTCTTCTCATTCACAAGGGCTGCTGTCTCTCACCTTCATAGTACTGTCTCAGAGATTTCCCAAGGCTTTTTTTTTTCCATGTGCATGGATTTATTTGTATTATTTCACTGTCTGGTTCTGGCAACTGTCCTGCATTTAATGCCAGTAATGAGCAAGCACCTGGAAGATTCTAAGCACCTCCAAAATAGATTAATGAATATATGCTGCATGCTTTTATGAAATGACTACTTTCTCTCCTTTAAAGGGGGAATTCTTTAAAAATATTCTTTTCTTCTTTTTTTCTGCAGAAGTACTCCATTGTCTCAATGAAACAACCTGCTCTATTTCTTTCTTCTGCTTTGTCTCCTTAGAGGAAGGAGCAACAACAGTTTCACATCTGCAGACAGGTACAGCAGGTGTCAGAAATCAGAAACATCCGAAGAACAAATAAAAGGGGAGTGGATATTTGGTATTTGCCTCTTGGGGAGATTATTTGTCATCCCATGAATTCACCTTTTTGGGATTTACTTGGATTTGCATGGAAGAAACAAACAATGAACCAGTTATACAATATACTCATCTATGCACACATTTAAATATACATACATATTAAAAAGAATATATTATGATCAAGTGATCAAGTGATTATGATCTGGTTTTGATGTGATAATATATGTCATTAATGTTCATTAAACTCTATATATATCACATCAAAATCAAAGGAGAATATAGGTTCTTTTTATTATTGTATGGTTATTTTGATTGTCATTGAACCACACCTGTCATGCTTAGCACTAACACCTAGCTCTGGGGGATCATATGTGGTGCTCAACTGAACGAAGGTTCACTGTGTCGAAAGCAAGTAACTTAACCCTTGTACTGTTTCTCAGACTTCACACATTGTTTCTTGCTCTTATTTTTACAAATAGCAAAGCACTTAGGTCCAATATGCTTTTGTGGCTCACCAGAAAGAAAAACTGAGACTGATTATAGCTAATAGGTTTGAGCTCCTGCTACATCCCAGGTATTGCACATTGTACAAATTTGCTTTTATCCTTCACAACACACATTCCTGTGACACAGTGGTTAGGTAATGGTCCTAACCCACCCCATTGGCAGAGTGAAGATCTTATCCAAGGCAGTCTAATTGGGGAACACACACACACTTAGCCATTACTCACCGCTGCTGCCCATGCAGGGGTGAAGAAAACAGAATTTGGCCAGTGTTGCTCTTTCTCTTTACGATGATTAATAAAGAACCCAACCCCAAAGAACTTTACTAGCTCACAGGCACAAGGTCCTGGGTATCCAACAGGTACACAGCAGAATTATCTTCTATCCATGACACCATGCAGGGCTGAGCTTACAACTAGGGTTTCATTCAGCACAAACCAAATTTCCATCTGAATAAATGAACAATTTTGCTGGTGCCACTAATGCTGCAGTGCTGGGGCCCATATTTTGAGAATCACTGGTTAAGACCCCTGCAGAGCTTCACAGATTAGGCATAACATTTCTAGCTGTATCTGAAGTTGGCACTCAAACCTTGCTGCTTGCAGAGCACTGCATCAGATGCTCATGAAAGTACCAGCCTTTATCTTGGACAAATGTTACTTTGATGGTGAGGAAGAGAGAATTGAGCATTCTGTGTCTAGTGATGCTTATTTCCTTGTAAAGCAGAGAGGGGCTGTGTTCAAGCAGGTGCTTTTCCATTCTTCCCTGTTCATTCTCTAAAGTGATTCCAGTAACTGACTCCTGCAGTCTCACACAGTAGCAGCTCACAAACCGGTTGGTTTTCTTCTTTTCCAACTCGATCGTCTTACAGGAGTGAATGGGTTGGGGGCAGTCATCTTCAGCTCCGAAGGAGAAACTGTGTCCCCAGAGAGGCACATATCTGAGCACAAAGACAGTGGGCCTGTCTGGAAAACAAGATCTCCATACTTAAATCCAAATTAGAGGTCTCCAAACATGAGTTGGGCTGGCTAATATTTCTCTTCCCTTCCAGGTTAGCTTAGCTTATAAATATCAATTATAAGGGGGAGTAAATTACAGGGATGTTGAACTTTGAATTGTTGTAGCACTTTAAAGTGTCTATATAGGGATAATAAGGAGATTGTGGAAATCTGCTGAAGGAAATCTCACACATATTTATAGATAATTAATACAGTGAGCGGAAACGGGAAATCAGCACTGAATTTTTTAAAGCAGTAATTTAAAAATGCATTATGGCAACACATTAAGTTAGCAGTTATTCAACAAGGAAATGGGAAGATTATTAAGCTAATTAAAGGTAATAAAAACAAGGTAAGGTATTCAGCATATAACTGTGTATTTAAAAAAGAAAAAAAAGACTCTTTGGTTAATTCTTACTTATTCTAGGCAAGCCAGATAAAAGCAATTAATGTATTGATAAGTTACCAGATGTTATGTAATAATAAAAGTCACTGTCACTGTCTTCCCATTCATCATCGATTTGCTCGGGCGGGCACCAGTAACATCTTCATATGACCTGTCTCATGCAAGTAGAGCCCAAGGGACAAAACATTTACTCCAGGAACATAAAGAGCCTCAAACCATTCCATCAGATCATGGGAAAGGTCTATAATTGCTACTGGTATTTGGCATATCAAATACGACATAAGTAGCTTGCCAGGCTCTGCCATGTGGGTAGCATATTCTTGTAGTCATCTTAAAATACAGCATTTATTGATGAACCGCTGGCCACTTGGGACTGCGTGAACTGGCTGTGATAGGCTCATCTGCTGGGTAGAGTTCTGACAAGACGGAAGTCCAGATGTGGGAAAATGGCGGCCCTCAAGGAGTGGGGGGGAATCTTCTGGCTTGTTGTGAGGCTCTGCTGGGGTGGCGGGCCAGGGCTAGAATCTGCCATCCCTCCCGTGAGCCTCATGATTGGCTGGGCACAGGGAGAGCCAGTAGCAGCTCTGCCCCATGTCTGTGAGTCTCTGGATCAGCATACCTGGGCTTGGCTGGATTAAAAAAGACTGCTGCAGGGTGGTTCTCGATGAGCCGGGCTGTGATAAGCTGGTCTGCTGGGTGGAGTTCTGAGGAGGGGGGTCTTGATGTGGAAAATGGAGGCCCCTCATGGAGTGGGGGTTCGTCTGGCTTGTTGTGAGGGCTCTGCTGGGGTGGCGGGCCAGGGCTAGAACCTGCCATCCCTCCAGTGCGCCTCATGAGTGGCTGGGCACAGGGAGAGCCAGTAGCAGCTCTGCCCATGTCTGTGAGTCTCTGGATCAGCATACCTGGGCTGGGCTGGATTAAAATAATAATAAAATAATTTTATATAAATTATTATTTATTTTAAAATATTTATATATTTTAAATAAATAACAAGAAAATAATTAAAATAATTATAAAAGGTTGCTGAAAAATATAGATTCATAAGAAAAGCACAGAAGGTGTCCAAGGAGATATTTCTCTGTAATTCAAGAGCCTTTTCTCTGTAATTCAAGAGCTTTTATCAGGCCAGCATTCTCTCACCTTGAGGTAAAAGATTGCTGTTTCAGGAACTTGATTTCGGGAAAACTTTCTCCAGTCTATCTGATACTCCTGGTTTTCCCATCTTTGAATTTCCTTACAGCAGGTCTGCTAACTTCAGGTCATACAGGAAACCACTGGGGACCTGGCTTCTTCGCCTTCTCCTCACTTTCAAATCTGGCACTCTGCATGGGACCACTACTGCTGTAAAATGGAGCTTCACCCTCACCATGAGAAGCTGAAAATGCCCCGGAGAACAGAAATAGACACTTTGTGGGCAATGCCCCAGTGGAGGAGATTTCAGTGTTGTGGGGCTTGAAAGTTTCTTTGGTGGGTTGGGGATCAGGGAAGAGAAGGGGAGGGAAATGTAGAAAAATTTATCAATCAAAAATAACATTTTCACATGTGATAGATTAAGATAGTTATGTCCAAATGTTTTCTTGTTTACCAATTATTGGAGAAGGGATAGATGCAACAAGAAAAAAATAATAGATAGATTCCCAATTAGCCTTAACTGATTCTGCCAGCACAATTACAAAGTTTATTAAACGCTTCTGGAAAAAATCTTGCAGGTGTTTATTGCAGTGCAGGACTTTGCAATTTTAAAGCCAGCTCATGATTATTAATTCTGGTAGAGAAGTCTCATAAAATTTATCAGTGAGCAAATTGGAGTGTGCACAGTTAAATGGGGGCAAAGGGAGAAACTTATTCCAGGAAAAATTGTTCAGTTTATCAAGCAAATGGGGTTCCAGTGAGAGAAAAATTAAGAGGAAATCAGAAATGGTTCATTAAAAATCTGATTTACCTGTAATTATACATAATTCCACAAAGAAAAAGTTATAAGTGCCTAGAAAGCCTCAGTCCTTACACCCCAATATAGTTTATGTTAGTTCACTAGTTTGTACAAAGCAGTTTATGAACACAGTCTTGCCTAAGAATGGGATGGGGATCCCCTTTAAAAAGTAATTAGGAACATACAGCTTTTAAATGAAAGGAAGGTTTTAACACCACAAGTTATTTTCTGGATGATTATGCAGATTGTAAGCAGGATTTCTCTAACCTCTCTTCTAAGACTAAATAGGGGAGGAAATGCTTTGGAAAGTGAGCACAGTTTTATCAACAAGGTAACACTAGGAATTTTAGGAGGACAAGTAAAAATGACTTCCTCAAGCCAAAGGGATCCTTTCAGGTCATGAGAAGGAATTGTTTGAACGCTTCAAAGCTGCCTTGGTTCTCATTAGTGGTGCCTGCCTTTTTAAGAGAAGCCTATTTTCAATTATTTTCACTTTTCATTAGAAGTCTTTGCAGTTGTGGCTCACCTCATTAAGTCCACTAAGATGCTATGCATTTAATTTCCATGTTATAATTTGTAGTCAATTGTTTGACATTAAACCCTGGCTTTTTATGTCTCTGATTTCTAAAGGTTTCTGCTGCCATTCCCGTAGTAAGTGGTTATCTTTTGGAGATGAGAAAATTAATATCATTGATGTAATCTGAAATTAACTAGTGTCTGTTATTGGAATTTTGTTCTGATAGGTTATCCAAGCTGATGTTCCCTTCTAGGAGTTCAAACACTCGTTACCAGGTACCTTCTGGAAACCTATTTATACATTCCCCCTTATAAAATGTCCCTAGTGATCTACTCTCTATGATCATTACTTAGTAATCACTTGGCTAATTGAATATTTTCTTTCTGAAGATTTTTACTAATTCTCTATCCAAACTTGCCTCTATTATCCAAGGACAACTTTTTGATATCCAAAATATCCAAGAACTATCCAATTCTGTATCCAAGAACTATCCAAGTCTATATCCAAGAACTATCCAAGTCTATATCCAAGAACTATTTAAATTGATGTCCAAGAATTATTCAAGTATATATCCAAGAACTATTCAAGTTGATATTCAAGAACTGTTCTTTTTTGGACTCATCCAGCAGACATTTCAGATACTTGCAGTTTTACAATCTGACCCTCAGCTACTATTCATTTCCTTGATTTGCCTCCTTCACACTTTTCCTATCATTTCCAACCCTTCTACTTCTCTAATCATCTCCTTTGAATCAAGTCAAAATTTGGGTTATTCAAGTACCCAAACCTCACGCAAAGGGGCTGGGTGTGGTGTGGCCACCATCACACAGGAACTATCATGTCCTCAGGTGGGAGCGGCAGAGACTTATATGCATTCTTTAATCCCAACCCTCAAAAAGAGCTCTATAGTGCCTGGGAGATATTAGCAGCTAGGCACTTGCCTTGAATGTGACTGGCTGGCTTGAGTTTGATCACCAGCATTATGCATGTCTTTTTGAGCAGTATTAGGAGGAAAGCTCCGAGTGCAGTCAGGAGTAAGCCCTGAGTACTGATGGCATGAGGTTAAAACTAAGACGATAAAAAATTAAAGAATGGCTCTAACTTTCTCCTCTCTCAGTAGGTCTCTCTCTCCTCTCTCTCTGTCTCTCTATCTCTTGGAGGAATGTCTCAATCAGTGAGACTTATTACGGAATGAGCTTTATTCTCTCCTCAGGTCATATGACAAGCGGGTAATTTTCACCATCTGACTGATCACCAATAACTTGGCAATTACCAAAAAAGGACATTGAACACTGTTATTAGATCCAGCATTTTCTTAACTGCTTTAGTGCACATCAAAGCATAATCTCAGTTTCCCATGGGTGTTAAGGCTAGAACTCAACGGCAACATGCTTGACTTTTAATGTGAGGGCCGGTCATGAGTTAGATACCTGGTGGTATCCGCATATGTCAAGAATGCTCTTGATCAATGAAACAGAATTATAAGTACGACTGTATATCTTCAGGTTATATGGAAAGGTAGTCTTCTGCAAAGGAGCAAAAAGTATAAAATAGAAAAAAGAAATACCCCTCAAGAATTGATGCTGGGAAAATTGGTAGGTCATATGCACAAATTTCAGACCCCTTTCTAACATCATGCACAAAAAATAAAATAATTTTTTTTCAAAAATTGGACCAAATTAATAAATTATATTGAGGAAAACATAGATAGAACCTCTCATGACACTGGGCGTAGAAGCAACTTCAATGAATCAATGCCATTGGCCACAAATGGAAGCAAAGATAAACATATAGACCACATCAAATTAAGAAGCTTCTGAACTTCGAAAGAAATGGTGACAGGAATGAAAAGACACTTAACAGACTGGTAGAAAATATTTGCCCACCTATCATCTGACAATAGGTTCACATTCAAGCAATATAAGGCACTGATGGGTTTCAAGAAAGAAACAACCAACTCCATCAAAAATGGGGGTAGTATATGAATAAAAATTCCTCAAATAATATTTGTAGATAGCCAAAAGGTATATGAAAAAATTCTCTGCATTAGTAGTCATAAGGGAAATACACATCTTAACAATAATTAGATAACACCTCACACCAGAGAGAGTGGGACACACCACAAGGAACAAAAGCAACCTGTGCTGGCATGTGTGGAAGAAGGGTCCCTCACTCACTGCTGATAGGAATGTTCACTGATTCAGATTTTCAAAACCAATATGGACACTTCTCAAAAAAAACCCCCCCAAGAATTAAAATGATAATACCAGCGTAGGGTGCTGGAGCGATAGGCCCAGCGGGTAGGGCGTTTGACTTGCCTGCCTGGGTTCAATCCCCCGGCATCCCATATGGTCCCCGAGCACCACCAGGAGTAATTCCTGAGTGCAGAGCCAGGAGTAACCCCTCAGCATCGCCGGGTATGACCCAAAAAAGCAAAAAAAAAAAGAGATAATTCCAGCATAGATCTGAGCATTGAATATAGGCAAAAGGATATACATGATAATCTTTAAATGTATGTTTTGCAAACCACAATGTGTAAGAGAAAGAAGGAAGGGAGAGAGAGGGGAGAGAGAGAGAGAGACAGGGAGACAGAGAGAGACAGAGAAGAGTGAAAATTGCCTGCCATAGATGCAGGCTGGGGAGGGGGAAATCAGAGGACATTGGTGGTGGGAAACCGGCACTGGTGGAGGGATGGGTGCTGGAACACTGTGTGACTGAAACCCAAATATGAACACTATTGTAACTATATATCTCATGGTGGTATAATAAAAATTTTTTTTAAAAACAAGGAATTGATCTCCCTTATGATACAGAATATTCTTGGTATTTATTGCAAGGCCAAAACTATTCAAAAAGACATTTGCACTCCTGTGTTCATTGCAGCACTATTTACAATAGCCAAAATCTAGAAATATCCTAGCAGTCTAAGAACAGATGACAGTATAAACTATGGCACATACACAAAATGGAATATTATTTGCTTATGAAAAATAAAATCATGCCATTTCTGTGATATGGATGAATCTAGAGTTATCATGCTGAAGAATAGAGATAGACACAGAATGGTCTCATATGTAGTAACGTAAAGAAACATAGTGAAGAGATACGGTGAGGACACCAGACAGTGGTGGATGAAAGCTGAACTCTGCTGGTGTGTGTGGCATTGAAACATTTTGTGCATAAAACCCTGCCATTTAGTATTGTAATCACGGTGCTTAAAAATAGAAATAAAATAAACTAAAAAAATAAAATAAATACTCTGGTCTTGAAAGCATATTTGAGATTCCAGGTCTACAGCAGCAAAGTGTGTAGTCCCTGGTTCACTGCAACCGGATTGTGAGACAATCCACCATTACAACAAATAAAAAGGAGGTAGGGAGAGAGAGTTCATCATTTGAAAAATGACAATCCAAATCACACATTCCCACAATTTTATTCCAACCAAAGAGTACCTCTGATGGGAGTGCTATATAGGTTGAAGCATGAGAGTTTTGCTGCTCAATAGAATTAAAAATTAGTCAAGGACTAGACAGAGGAGGGGACCTGGTGTTGCATTCCTGGGGCTCTCCCCTTCTCCCAAAAAGGAAAACTGCCACTTTTGAGACCTCATTCATTGAGGAACTGAGTCATTCATTTTCACAGCCCAACCTCTTAATTGCCCTGAGTTGCAAGGACTAAGACTATCAATTTGCACCATTCCTCTGTAATTCCTCTTCTGTTTCAGAGAAGTCGAGGTGGTGGGAGATTCATATTGAAACAGGACTGCCCTCACACTCCCTACTCTCCGGCTCCCAAACAACATAAGCTATATTCATCCTGCCCATATCTGCCTTTTGTCGCTTTCTCCAAGACTTATTTCAGTTCATAGAGGGGGAAAACAAAGCTTCCAGGTGAACTCAACAAAAGATTCCTTCCTGAGCTTACCAGACTTTCCTACAGCGGGCGGCCTGCTTTTTTACCAAGTGATATGTGTCACTGAATGATGATTCCTAATGTTGATCTTGCTTCATTTATTTAAGAGAGAACCATGTGCCTTCGGGGTCTATAGGCCTCCTAACCAACAACAGAACGTAAGCTTCATTCTCAGACAGAAAGCAATGCATTTGCTCAAAGATGAAGAAAAACATGAAAGGGGGTGAGGCTAAAGATGGAGACAGTTTCTGGGCGTTCACAGGTAAGCTGATACTTGGAGATTCTTGGAGATTAGTGTTCTATCAAACGGCAGAGCATCTTTGGCATGAAGAAACCTGAGGGATTAATGGTGGGGGGTGTTTTTTAGGAGGGGTGCGCTGTGAGAGTATGGGGGGACAGATGTGCTCAAGAGTGTGTAAAAGTCATTCTTCTTAGAGCTGGGAAAAGTTTAGACATTCTGGGGATTGAGGCCAGCTAAATTTTATTTTAAGCCATTCAAATCACAAGCTTACAACAAGCATGGACAAGTTTAATTATAGTAGGTGGGAGGTTAAAAAGCACACACATTTACACCCAAGCATGACACACACATACACAAACACGGCAGTTGTGTTTTCTGGTTTGTTTTTCTGCTGCATTCATGTTACTGCTAATTGCTTAAGGGTAAAGATTAGTTGGAGCAATAGCAGAACTCACCAGCATATGGTATAAACAATTTGAAAATAATCAAAAGAGAAGCTAATGTTGACATTAAACTGACACCTTAAAGAGAGCAAATGGAAGAATAAAACCAGCATTGGATTGTACATCTGGTACCTGGCAGATTCTAAACAGTGCATGTGTGTGAGTGAGAAATCGAGTGTGTGTGTGTGTGTGTGTGTGCATGCATGCATGTGTGTACTGAGAAATTTCATCATAAGGTTGAAAACAATAAATGAAACATCAGCAAAATGTATTTGTGTTAATACAAGTTTTCAGAATATAGTAGAGGAAATTTAGGTATTAAACTAAGAGTCACCAAAATGTAAGTGACAGAGTTGAAATAATTGGCATTTTAATTTTCTTTTCTGTTCTCTATTGCAGGCTAGCAGACTCTGGCCTAAGATATAGATTTATTATTATTAGTTTTTGCTTTATTTTTGTTTTTTGTCACTTCAAAATGCTCTGGGGTTACTCCTCACTCTGCACTAAGGAATCACTTCTGGAAGTGCTCAGGGAACTATATGAGATCACCAGGACCCAGCGCTTGCAAAGCAGGCAACTTACCTTCTGTCCTAGCCCTCTTGTTCTGATTTATTATCTTTATTTTTTATTCCTCATAATTTTATGTATGGCCTTGGCATTGGCAGCCCTGTTATAACTCAATATCAGTTAAGGCTGATCACGCCTGACTTATTCAGCTGGGAATAAAATTCCAGGCTGAGGTTAAAATCTGAGGCTAAAAATTCTCAATCACAGCATTAAACTACAAGAAGTCCGATGAGGTCTTCTGCAAGGCTGAACAGCTTTGTTATATAATAGAAGGTCTCTCTGAAAGCACAACTGTGTTCCTACACACAGACACTCGGCTTGACGGGCAAAGCAGAAACTTATCTCCGAAGGGCTGATCTGGAACTGGCAGGACTGGCTCCTCATTCTACAGGTGGAAACAAATTACAAATTTCAGGGGGAAAGGGAATTTGCACCTTTAGATAGGGAGAAGTTGGGGTGCATATACAGACACAGCATAAACTGTTGGAAGCCATAGACCATTGACTTTAGACTTATAATAGGTCAGAAAGGAAGGATCTTTACCTGTTCAGTTTCTAAGCAGGTAGTGTCTTTAGTGCCAAAGCTTTAATGGACTAATAGGCAACTGTAAAACACTGACTTTCAGGTATGAAACTCAGGAGTAAAATATGGAGTCTTTGCAGTTGAACACGTCCATGTAGTTGAACGCATTCTTCAACAACTGAGGGTCAAATAGCAGGGTCTTGGAATGACTGCCATGTTGGTTAACATATACAGGATGTTGCCTGTATCCTCGTTCCTTTCATAAACTGTTTGGAAGATTATATTTTTGTTCATTATTTCTATAATTAGTCAGTTTGTGAGGGCCAGACTAATCAACCAATTTGGGAAGAGTACTGTAAAGACACTGTTTAATGTTCATTTTTCATGATCACAGTTATACCAAAATTGAACAACTTGATATGGTTATTAAATTTTATATTTTTTATTTTTTGCTTTTTGGGTCACACCCAGGGGTTATTCCCGTTCTTTGCTCAGGAATTACTCCTGGCTATGCTCAGGGAACTGTATGGGATTCCTGCAATAGAATCTAGGTTGGCCACGAGCAAGAAAAGTCCTACCCACTGTACTAGAACACCGGTCCCTTGATTTTTATATATGTGTTAGTATTGATTTTCATATATATTTATATTCTGAATTTTATAATGCAAAGTCAGTGGGAAAACTTAGTTTTAAGATGAAGTATACAGGTATTTGATTGAAATATGTCCTTATTGTTCCATAGTCTCTCAGATCTATTTTTTTTTCCTTTCTTGTTTTCTGTTTTGGGTATTTTGAACCACAAGTGCAACTGCTCAGGGCTGATTCTGAAAGTGCCTGGAGACCACATAGGGTTGCAAACAAGCCCCATGCGCTGAAAGCATGTAAACTATGGAACTATCCATATGGTCATACAGATGT
>JAJIBD010013685.1:0-24002 GCA_021461705.1 Cryptotis parvus | reverse complement strand
TTTGGGGTCACACCCATAGTATCACTGTATCACTGTCTTCCCGTTCATCATCGATTTGCTCGAGAGGGGCCCCAGTAACATCTCCATATGTCCTGTCTCATGCTAGTAGAGCCCAAGGCATCTGCTTGCTCCAGGAACATAAAGAGCCTCAATCCATTCTGGAATGAGGTCTATAATTGTTACTGGTATTTGGCATATCAAATACAACACAGTAGCTTGCCAGGCTCTGCCGCAGGTAGCATACTCTTGTGGTCATCTCTAAGTCCAGCATTTATTGATGAACCGCAGCTGCAGGCATGGCCGGGCTGTGATAGGCTGGTCTGCTGGGTGGAGGTCTGACGAGAGAAGTCCGGATGTGGAAAATGGAGGCCCTCATGGAGTGGGGGGGGGTCGCCTGGCTTGTTGTGAGGCTCTGCTGAGGTGGTGGGCCAGGGCTAGAACCCACCATCCCCTCCTGGCGCCTCGTGAGTACTCAGAGATTACTCATGGCTCTGTGCTTAGGGATCACTCCTGGGGGCTCAGGGAACTACTTGGGATGCTGGGGATGGAACCCAGGTTGGTTCTTCTTGTTGTTCTGTTTTTTGTTTTGGGTCACACCTGGCCATCCTCAGGAGTTGCACCTCAGGAATTTCTGGAGGTGCTTGGGGACCCTATGCGATGCCAGGGATTGAACTTGGGTTGGCCACCTGCTAGGCAGGCATCCTACCCACTATACTGTTACTCTGTCCCTGGTTTGGTTTCATCTTTAAATGAATAAAGAAGGGCCCGAGAGGTTTACAGCACGTAAAGCACTTACTTTTGCAGGCTGCCAGCCCAGTTCCATCCCTGGCACTGAATATGGCCCCAAGCACCACCAGGGGTGACTCTTGTGCACAGAGCCAGGAATAGGTCCTGAGTACCGCTGGGTGTCCCTCCAAACCAAACTGAACCAATAACAACCTTCAAAAGAAGACTCAATGAATCCACCCTTCTCTTGGGAGTCGCTTGTTAACAAGTGGGACATTTGGGCACAGCTGTTGGCTCTTGCTCACAGCTCACGCTGCTTTTTAACTGGCACAAAATAGCGCCACAACAGATGTCTCTGCTGCCACTCGGCTGCCTGTTTCCAGCTGATTTATCCCAGTGCCTCTGACCCAGCGACCTCCCCATGTATCGCGCTTATCATCAGGAAACCAGCCAAGGACGTGCTCAGCCTGTTTCACATGGTTCTAAAAGAGGCAGGTCGCCAGGAGCCAAAGCACAATTTCCTCTACAGTTTGGAGGGGCACCGAGTAATGCCAGGCAGCCTAGCACCCCCAGGCCCACGGGGCTTTGTCTCCTTCCCAAATATACTCAGAAACAAAAGCTTGCCTAAGCAGTGAAAGCAGAGATGTCTCAGCACCAAGATCTGGCTCTCAGCAAACACGGAAGGCCTGAAGCTCTGGGGCAGAGATTTCCTTCAACCTCCAAAGGTTGGTGGGGTCCTCTTGCGGCTCTTGGTTCCATATCACCCGAGTCACAGAAGGTCCCACAAGGCTTGGACAGCCATATTTCTTCCTTTTTGGAGGTGCTCAGGGCTTCCTGCTGGCTCTGTGCTTCGGAATCATTCCTGGTTGTGCTTTGGTTTTTTTTTTTTTTTTTTTTTTGCTTTTTGGGTCACACCCAGCGACACTCAGGGGTTACTCCTGGCTCTGCACTCAGGAATTACTCCTGGTGGTGATCAGGGGACCATATGGGATGCAGGGGGATCGAACCCGGGCCGGCACAGGCCGGCTGCATGCAAGGCGGACTCCCTACCCGCTGGGCTATCGCTCCGGCCCATTCCTGGTAGTGCTTTGGAACCATAGGTGGTGCCGGAGATCAAACTCGGATAGGCCAAGTGTACAGCAAATGCTCTACCCACTGTACTATCTCTCTGGCCCCCTTGCTTGAGGCTTTTATTTTTCATATTTTGGGGTCACACCCCAAAAAGCTCAGACTCAGGGATTACTCCAGCTCTGCGCTCAGGAAATACTTCTGGCAGTGCTCAGGGGACTATATGGGATGGCAGGGATTGAACCTGGGCCCGCCACATGCAAGGCAAATGCCTTCCCTGCTGATCTATCACTCCAGCCCCTTGATCAAGGGGTTTTAAAACCCTTTCTACACCTGGCATCTTTTCCTGAGAATTATTTAACCTGACCCTTGGAAATATAGGTATATAAAATAGGTATACAAATAAAACATTTATGGATAACACATTATCAGAGTTTTAGTAAGTTAATTTTATCATTTTGCGTTGGGGACATACTGCAGAGGTCAGGGCTTACCCCCTGGCTCCATGCTCAGGGGTTACTCTTGGCAGTGTTTGGCAGAGGGACCATATGTGGTACCAGGGATTGAACTGGGGTCAGCTGCGGGAAGGTGAGCATGTTACCTGCTGTACTAGCTCTCCAGAGAGCAACTTATTTTAAGACAGTTCTTTAAAAAATGTTATGTGAGGGGCCGGAGTGATAGCCCAGCGGGTAGGGCGTTTGCCTTACACGCGGCCAGCCTGAGCCGGCTCGGGTTCGATCCCCGGCATCCCATATGGTCCCCCGAGCACCGCCAGGGAGTAATTCCTGAGTGCAGAGCCAGGAGTAACCCCCTGAGCATTGCCAGGTGTGACCCAAAAGCAAAAAAAAAAAATGTTATGTGAGTCCTTCGATGGGAAAAAAGAGGTCAGTGGGCTGAGCACTGGATTTGCGTGGAGAGGCCCAGGTTCTGTCTCTGACATCACAGGGTCCCCTGGGCACCCCGGGAATGACCCCCCAAGCACTATCAGTGCTTTGCATTTTTATTTTGGTTTGGTTTGGGGATCACATCCAGTGCTGCTCAGGACTTACTCCTGGTGGCGGGCTAAGGAGCAAACCTGGATCAGTTGTATGGGAAACAAGTGCTCTACCTGCTGTACTATCTCTCTGGCCACACCAGGGGTATTAAAAATAAAGAAGTTATGCAACCTCACGTGCGGTAGAGAAGCAACCACATTTTAGGAAGTCAAGTTCTAGATTACTGAGTCCGAACATCACTAAGTCCCTCATTCATTCCTCTCAATGGCCTCCAAGTCTCAAGCTGGTCTCTCTCCTTCCAGCCGGAGATGTGTATATCGATCCGGTTTGCTCACATTTTTCTTTCTGTATTTACATGGGGGTTAAAAAAAAGCAAATCAGTTGTCCCTCTCCTAAACATAACATACAAGAGCGCTTCCAAGCTACGTCTGAGCTGGAGAGATAGTACAGGGTTAGGACACGTGCCTTGCTTGCCACTGACTCTGGTTTAACTCCCAGTACTGCCTGGTCCCCCGACACTGCTTGGAGAGATCCCAGAGCAGGGAGCAGGGGTTTCCCCCTGAGTACCACTGGGTGTGGTCCAAATTCCCTCTCCCCCAAACACATAAATAAATAAATAAAGCTACATTCCTTTGGAGAGTTTTAATTTTTTTGGAGGGTGTGCCACACCCAGCAATACTCAAGGCTGCTCCTGGCTCTGCATCCAGGGATCACTCCTGATGGTGCTCAGGGGCCATGCGGGATGCCGAGGATCTAAGTCAGGTGAGCAGCATGCAAGGCAAGTGCCCTACCTGCTGTCCTATTGCTCCAGCCCTCTTGGATGTGCTGGATGGCAGGGAGAGTAGGGTAGAATCCTGTGCTAGGACTGTAGACTCAGTCCCGCGGAGAGCAGTCCTGCCTCTCGTTCTCTGGCCGAAGACGACTGGGCCTTTGTGACTTTCGGAGGAAGCCCAGGCAGCCTGTCCAGACCAGAGCGCGCACTCCCCAGGGCCCTTTCCACTATCAGCCATCGAGTTTTACACGCAGCTCCTGCCAGACAGAGCCCAGCCCACGCACATGCTTCTTAGACTCTGCATCAATCTTACTCCTGAATGGTGTGTCAACATTTTGTTTGTTTTGCCATGCTGGGGTTGAACCAAGACCTCTCTCATGGAAGACCAGGCCATGGCTCCTGAGACCCTTCCTGGCCATACAGTTCTTTGACTCTTATTACCAATGATTTAAAATGATTGTCCAATGTACCATGAGTCCTGTTATCAAAATACAAGCCATGGGGCCAGCATGATGGTACAGCAGGTGCAAGTGTCTTGCAAACGGCCAATCGCGGTTCAATCCCGGGCTTCCGGTATGGTTTCCTGAGACCTGCCGGGAGTGATCCTGAGCGCAGAGCCAGGAGTAAACCCTGAGCAAGACCAGGTGTGGGCCCACATCCTGCAGCCCCTCTGAGATAGAGTCAGATAGTTATTGTTCATTTAGAGAGTGTGGAGTGAATGTAGCCCGTAAGCCTTAAACTGTGAGGGGAAGGCTTTTGCCCTGGGTCAGTGGGTGGCGAGCTGGGATCTGAGCAAGTCTGGATCCCAGCATGGCTGTGTGGTACAGGCCCGCTCCCTAGATCCTCTGTGCGGTGCCCGGTGGTGGGAGCCTGCAGTGGCACCACCGTCCCTGCCTCCTCTATGGGAGCTCGGGCTAGTATATGCCCATCTGGGAGCCTCAACATCCTCATCCTCAAAATGGGTCTTAATATATGTGGAGTGACAGAGTTGCGATGAGCTTGAACCCCAGACAAGCGCTCAACCCTGGACCCGGCCAACCGGCCATGACTGACTTAGTAAGTAGCGTTCCCCGGGGAAATGGCAGGGGCTGCTGGCACCCCTTGTGGGGGAAGTATAAAAAAAGGTGTCAAGGTCAGGCCGGGAAGCCCCAGACCGCGCTGGCTGCCTCGGGTCGGGCTCCAGGCCCCTAGCTAGCCCCTCTGCCCTCTTTCTCCACTCACCTGGTCGGCGCCGGGCTCCAGGCCCCTAGCCAGCCCTCTGCCCTCTTTCTCCACTCACCTGGTCGGCGCCGAAGGAGGTGAGGTTGCTGCGCACGGAGCTGGCGGCCAGCGCCATCAACAGCAGCGCGCTGCAGAGGGTGGGCGCGCAGTAGGGGGCTGGGCGGGGCGCTCGGGCAGCCGGGCCGGGGCAGCCGGGCACCAGCGGCTCTAAGGGCATCTCGCCGCAGAAGGACAGGCGGCCGTCGCGGGAGGCGGTGGCGGCCAGCAGGCTGGCGGCGGTCAGGTAGAGCAGCAGGCTGAGCGCGATGGCGCGGTAGCGGCCCAGGTAGGTGTCTGCCAACCAGCCGCCCACCGGCGCCAGCAGGTAGGACGCGCCCAGGAAGACGAGCTCGGCCCGGGACGCCTGCCCGGCGGCCCAGTGCAGGTCCACGCCCGTGAGGTAGAGCACGAGGTTGGAGGCGACGCCGAAGAAGGTGGCGCGTTCCAGCATCTGTACCAGCAGCACCGCGGCCGCCGCCGCGCGCCTTTGCCACCCGTCGGGGGCCCTGCGGCCCGCGCCCCAGCAGTGCCTGGCGCTCCCCGGGGGCGCTGGGGCCCGGCATCTCCCCGTTACCCCTTGCCAAGCCCCTCTCCCCCAACTCCTACTCACCCCTCTTCTCCTGCTACCTGTCCCGAACCCCACTTTTTGGGGACCTCAAATTCTACCTCATTCTCCACGCGCCTGGCTCCTCCTGGCACCTCTACTCTGGCTGACACCACCCCGTCTTCTTCCTTCTTCCCTTCCTTTCCTGGGTCCCTTTGCTTCCTTGGGGGTTCCCTCTGCCTGGGGGTCGCCACAGCCCCCTCTGCTCTGGCCCCTCTGTCCCCTCTGACTTTTTGGCTCAGCCTCTCCGCTCTGGCCTCTTGAGAAACTTGGGGGGCCGCTTGCTTCCCCTTTTCACTGCGTCTGTGGCTGGTTCTGACGGCACTGACGGGTCACATGGTGCCTCCGGGAAAGTCTGGGTCACAGGGTCCCTCCCGCTCTCCCCCCCCAGGCTGCTCCTCCCCCTCTCTGGCCGGTGCCTCCCTTCCCAAAACTTTCCGGTCTTTCACTTTCATTTCCCACACTCAGACTCTCTCCCTGGCTGCCTCCTCTTCGCAGGGCCGGCTCCAGATGTCTGGATGGGCTGGGAAGTGGTGGCAGAGGGAAGTGATCCACCGTCTCTGGGCTGGTGACGTGCTGGAGACTCAGGCTGATGAGGGTTGTGCAAATGCAAAGGGCCCGGGGAGGAAGGAAGTGGGGGCACCACAGGACAGCCACAAGGTAGCGAGATTGAGGAGGAACTGCCCCCTCCCCTTCTGGAGCAGAGACAGGGGGTGGGCAGAGAGGTAGGAGACGTCTGGCACCTGCTGTTCCCAGCATCACCAGCAGGGGCAGTAGCTCCCCAGCACCTCCGCAAGCACCCCCAAACCCCAGGCCCCCAGGCCTGCAACACTTTATCCCTCACCCCCCCCAGCCCCGCTGCCCACCAGAGTTGGACCCGGACCCACATTGGCACATGGTCATAAGCAGAGCTTGAGGGGGTCACTCTTGGCGCTGGCCAGTCTATGGGGTCTGGGCAAATGGAGACAGACACAAGTTCCTCATTACAACAATCACAGTGTATAGGGGCCGGAGCGATAGTCCAGCGGGTAGGGCGTTTGCCTTGCACACGGCCTACCCGGTTTCGATCCCCAAACACTGCCAGGAGTAATTCCTGAGTGCAGAGCCAGGAGGAACCCTGAGCATTGCCGGGTGTGACCCAAGCAACAAATAAAAAAAAAAAAAAAATAAAGCTCGGGGGTCTGCAACATTAGTATGGCAGGGAGGGCTCTGACTTTGCATGTGGCTGACCTGGGTTTGATCTCCAACATCTCGTTTGGTACTCACGGCCTATAAGGAGTAAGCCCTAAGCACTGCCAGGTGTGGCCTCTAAAAACAAATAAACATATTTAAAAAAATTAAAAAGGGGCCAGAGTTATAGTACACAGGGAGGGCATTTTGCCTTGCATATAGCTAACCTGGGTTCAATCCTTGGCACCCCATAAGGTCCCCACTACCACCAGAAATGATTCCTGAGTGCAGAGCCAGGAGTAACTCCTGAACGTGATCAGACATGGCCAAAAACAAGTAAACAAACAAACGAAAATCACATAAAGGGGCCAGAGTAATAATTCAGCAGTAGGGCAATCGCCTTACAGTACAGCCAACCCTGGATTCGATCCCCAGCATGCCATATGGTCCCTTGGGAGCACCAGGAGTAATTTCTGAGTGCAAAGCCAGGAGGTAACCCTTGAGCATTGCTGGATGTGACCCAAAATTATGAAGAAGAAAAAAAAAGAACTGGCTCTGTGATGGAGAAGGACCCATGGCACCCTTGCAGGGTGAGACTCACATAGAGAGACTCTCCCCCGCATTCCAGAGTTCATGCTAGTGTCTTTCCTCAGGGATGGAGAATTTTTTTTTTTTTTTTTTGCTTTTTGGGTCACACCCGACAATGCTCAGGGGTTACTACTGGCTCTGCACTCAGGAATTACTCCTGGCAATGCTAGGGGACCATAGGGAATGCCGGGGATCGAACTCGGGTTGGCCACATGCAAGGCAAACGCCCTACCCGCTGGACTATCAGCTCCGGCCCCGGATGGAGCAATTTTGAAACTCTCACCCCAAGTCTCACAGCTGCCCCCTCTAAGTTAACTCTGTTCCTTTCTGGGGGGTGTTGAGGTTTACCAGATGACCGCACACACCTGCGTGGGACTCAACTTTTATCTCTTGTGGGATCCTCCCTAGGGTGTGACAGACACTTCTGAGCACGCTCTCAGCTGTGGGTGACCCCCATCAGGGGGTTGGATGAGGGGGAGAGATCCTTAAAAGCAGTGGAGCCAGCAGAGAAAACCCTGGAGAGAAAAAACAGAAGGGAAACTGAAAAAAAGTGACATTTCTTCTGGTCACCTCTGTCCCCAAGGCAGACGGTGGCCAGGAATAGGGGAAAGTAGTGAGGGGCTGTGTCGCAGGGAAAGTTCCCGGGCCGTGCTCGATGGGGTGGCGGTCTGCCACACGCAGAGGAAGGAAGCAGCATGTTATAGGCCAGAGAACAGCTCGGCCCACGGGGTGACGCTTAGATTCTTGCTCTCGGAAGTGTTAATTCCGTTTCAACACGGAGCTATTTCCTTCGCATTGCAGAAATCACCCCATGAGTCTAGATTTCTGGCTGCTCTTGAAATTGGGAGGGTGGGTGTGGGGGTGCTTGGGGCCCCCTGGCACACATAGAGCCGGGTGGGAGCTTCCCAGCCTACAGCCATAACACACGTTAGCCCATTTTATGTCCCGCCCTCTCTTCCCTGGAGAGGGCACGTACATGGGTGGCAGAGCGTGGATCTGGCTGGGCAATAGTTCTGGGTGTCTTCAGGGCCCCTCTTGGCTCGCAGAGGGGAGGGGGCCCAGGCACTGGGAAGTCACTAAGTGGGGCCCACCTTAGCTTCCAGCAGGGCCACTTCGGTGGCTGGAACTAGGCAGTGTCATGAGGTCTAAGGTCCAGTGGGAGGGACAATCTCGGCAGGGGCCTCAGGGCTGTCCTGCCCCGTGTCCCTCAGCTCCTTGTCCTTGTTAAGGAGGGCCTGGGCAGGGCTTTTGTGTCTCTTCCTCTTTGGGGCCAGCTGGCCCGGTTGGGGCCGAGTCTGAGGATGGGAGGAGGCCTCTGGACTGCCAGGAATGAGCTTGGTTGAAAGAGGAGCAGGGCAGAGCAGCCCTGTGCTGTCGGGCCCCAGGAGTGCTCCACGCCCCTGTCTGGCCATTGGCCGAGAGACGGATGTGGCCTGTACCTAAGGGTTGGCACTACCTCCCACCAAGTGTGTCAGCAGTGAGGGTGATGCCAGCACTCGCTCTGAGGCTTGTTCCTCCCGAGCACCCTGGGAGCGGGACAGAGCTGACCTCGGCCACGCCCACGAGTAAGACATTCCTGGGGGTGTGAGGCTAGTGGACAGGGCTCTGAAAAGGACCTAGCGCCCCCCCACTGGCAAGGTCCACAAAGTCCTCATGGCCTCTCACTGCCCCCTGAGCACCCATGAATGAGAGCAGACACAGGTTGGGGCTCCGGTAGAGTGACCACCCCCTCACAGAGGCGGCTCTTCTGTTAGACCCCATCAGAAGGGTTGAATGTCCTTCTCACTGGCCTTTTTATTTTATTTTGGTTTGTGCTCAGGGTTTACTCCTGGCTCTGTGCTCAGCGATCATGTCTGGAAACATATGGGGTATTGGGGATCAAATCTGGGTGGGCTGCATGCGAGGCAAGTGCCCTAACCACTGTACCATCTCTCTGGCCCCCTCACTGGCCTTTAGGAAGTGGTTGGCTGGTGCACCTGATTGCGGCCCTGTCACGAGTCCCACGGTTGTTCCCCAGCATCTCTCGCTCTCCGCCCGCTTCATGCTAATCTCAGTCCACAAACCCTGAGCCCTGCTTAGATCACTGTGGCATTCATCTCTTCTAGCCCAGGCTCAACGGACTTTTCTTCTTTGCGGGGGCGGGCACCTGTGATTCTCCACCGGCCGGGCTAGCACTTCAGTGCCAGGATGCAGTGGCACCCAGGCCTGGTGATCCCTGGGGCCACCTAGTTGGGCTAGAAGTCCCCAGGGTCATACACTTGCCCCTCATGAAGTTCTGTGGCACAGGGAGGGAACGTGGGAATGGACGCTAGTCCCTGTCCTCTCTGCAGACGGTCAAATCTAACCCCTGTGCTATCTCCAGGCCCCCACCAGAGTTCCCCAAAGTCTACAATTTGTTTTCTCTTTTGTCCAAGCTTCTTGGCCAAGCTTGAGAGACTAGGACCAGCCTCTCTCCTGCAAACTCCCTTTCCCAAGTCCCCAGCCTCCATCCTTTCTTTGTCATCCTGGAACTTGCCACACCATTCTGCCAGCTCAGAACTGCCCGCCCACGACTATGAGTTCCTTGGCACTTGACCAGAAGTCACCTCTTCTAGGAAGTCTCCCCTGATTTCCTAAAGCAGTTGTGCCTCCCAGAGCAACCTGGAGTAGCCCCTGTCATAACTGTCTCTTACTTGCCTATATCTCCCTAGGACAAAGAAAGGGAACAGAAGGAATGAGGCTTTCAATAATAATAAGACCTTGTTTTTTTTTTAACCTTTATGAGCATAATTTAATACCCAGGCAACAATGGGGGAAATGTCCCAGCCTTCACATGAATCTAAGCAGTGGCCTTCAGTTGTGCTTAGTGGCCTTGGAGCCCAGCCCCCATGAACTCAGAGTGAAAATAGAAAACATAGGCAGCAAGGGCTGGAGCAATAGTACAGGGAGTGGGGCACTCCACAGCCCCACCCAGGTTCAGTCTATGGTTCAATTCCTATGGTCCCCCTGAACACCTCCAGGTGTCATTCTTGACTGCAGAGCCAGGAGTAACCCCCTGAGCATTGCTGGGCAAGCCCCCCAATACAAATAAACAAAATAAAAAGAAGTCTAGCTTTACATGATCATGACTGTCCCAGGAAGCCAGCCTGGAGGCCTGTTATCATGGGAGGAATATTGCTAAGTCACAGCCCTTGGGGTTCGCCTTTGTATTTGATGTGGCCAGATGGGAGCGCCCAGAAGCTCATCTGTGGGGGGGAGAGGGGAGGCAGCCCCTGCTCAGATTTGTCTGCTGAAACAGCTGGGGCTGTTGTTGGCTGGGGTTTTATTCACAACACCTGTCTTGCTTTGCACCCAGTGATATAGTTTTCAGGACTTGGCAGACACGTTTTTGAAAATGAACATACGAGCCTGTCACTTTAAACACAGCTGCTGACAGCATTTTGCTCTTAATGATGATACTGGAACTTTTCAGAGAAAATTGAATTCTAGGACCCTCCTCTCTGCCACCCGGCTCTTAACTTCTCCTCAGCATCTGGCTTTCTGGGAAACCAGAGATGATATCAATGGACATGATTTTTTTTGATCCCGTGTAATGAGACATGCCAACATTTGGAAGATGGGTGTGACTCGGAATCAGAATGTTCCAGAATGATCAATGCAGGCTGTTCTAAAATCATGCATGCATAAAAGATTCGTTCCAAGCTCAAAGAGACCCGTGGATTTTAATTTGACAGTGTATTAAAGTTCACTGATACAATTTCAGATGCCATATTATGGCTGACCTTTAGAATTTATTCCTTGTCAAGCTTTGTAGGTATATCAGAGAAAAAAAATCTTCAATTGTCTCAAAAAAAGATTATAAAATTGCTCCTTCTTTCCCTGCGTCTTAAGATACCAGATTTCTTTCCGTATTCTTTGAGAAAAAATGTACCTCAGCCATCCGGAGAAGCATCTGTGAGAATCCAAGTATTGAGTGGAATGTCGCCATGAAGGGGTTTGCAAACGTTTTTCCCCCCAAGAAACAATGCAGTTCTACACGTTGTTTAGAATACACAGCTGTTTTCCATGAAAAGTTGTTTATATTGAAAGTTTACGAACTATTGCTATTTTTACCCAATTGTTGCTGTTTTGAGTGAAGTAAATAAATCACTATCACTATCACCATCTTCCCGTTCATCATCTATTTGCTAGAGCGGGCACCAGTAACATCTCCATATTTCCTGTCTCATGCTAGGAGAACCCAAAGGCATCTGCTTGCTCCAGGAACATAAAGAGCCTCAAGCCATTATATTAGGTCATGGGGATGACCTAATATAAATGTTACTGGTATTTGGCATATCAAATACGACACGAGCAGCTTGCCAGGCTTGCCGTGTGGCATACTCTTGTAGACACCTCTAAATAAAGCATTTATTGATGAACGGCGCGGCTAGCGGACGTGCAAACTGGGCTGTGATAGTCTGGTCTGCTGGGTGGAGTTGTGACGAGAGGGAAGTCCGGATGTGGAAAATGGCGGCCCCCATGGAGTAGGGGGGGTCATCTGGCTTGTTGTGAGGCTCTGCTGGGGTGGCAGGCCAGGGCTAGAACCCGCCATGCCTCCCGGGCACCTCATGAGCGGCTGGGCACAGGGAGAGCAAGTAGCAGCTCTGCCCCATGCCTGAGTCTCTGGTTCAACATACCTGGGCCAGATTAAAAAAAAATTGAAAAAAGAATCGAAGTAAATAAATATCTTAAATATTAAATCTTTTAGATATCCTCAATTTGATTTATTTCTCAATTTGTGTTTCTGTCACATGCTTTTTCTTTTTCCTTTTTTTTCATAATTAAGCACTTTTATTTCCAAATAGGTGATCAAGAGGGATTGGGGAAATTGCGGCACATTAAAAAAACACACACATTCTGCCAGCTTCCCAGGTCCACAAAACCGTCTTTTCCCAGTCATTCCTTTCTTAAGTGTATCTATCCCGTGGCAGTAGCCAGAAATGGGTCACAGCAGCTTCACAGCAAAATGGACTTTGTGTCACATACTTTTCTAACTCCTATCATCCATTAGGAGTTAGACAAAAGTCATATCAGAATGGATTAAAGATCTCAATATCAGACATGAATCTATAAGGTACATCGAAGAAAACAGGAAAAAAATGCTCTACGACATCCAATTTAAAGGCATCTTCAAAGATGAAACACCACTGACAAAGCAAATAGAAGCAAAGATAAACAAATGGGATTATATAAAACCGAAAATCTTCTGTACCTCGAAAGAAACTGTGAACAAATACAGAGACAGCCCACAGATTGGGAAATATTCACCCAAAGCCTATCTGATAAGGGGTTAATATCCAGGATATATCAGACACTGGTAGCACTTTGCAAGAAGAAAACAGCCAACTGCATCAAAAAAATGGGGAGAGGAAATGGACAGAAACTTCCAAAAAGAAAAAATTCAAATGGCCAAAAGGCATATGAAAAAGTGCTCTTCATCATTAATCATCAGGAAGATGCAAATCAAAACAACAATGAGGTATCATCTCACACCACAGAGACTGGTCCACATCTAAAAGAGCAAGAACAACCAGTGCTGGTGTGGATGCAGAGAAAGGGACTCTCATCCACTGATGGTGGGAGTGCTGACTGGTCCAGCCATTTTGGAAAACAATATGGACATTCCTCCAAAAACTTGATATTGAGCTCCCATTTGACCCAGCAATACAACTCCTGGGAATATACCCTGGAGACCCCAAAACACACAGTGGAAATACCATCAACACTTCTATATTCATTGTAGCTCTATTCACCATAGCCAATAATCTAAATGCCTGAGAACAGATGACTGGCTACAGAAACTATGATACATCTACACAATGGAATACTATGCAGCTGTCAGGAAAGACGAAGTCATGAAATTTACCTGCAAATGGATGGACATGGATAGTATCATGCTGAGTGAAATTAGAAGGAAAAGGACACATGTAGAATGACTGCATTCATTAATGGATATAAATATGTACCAGTGTTCTACTAATTGTGGGAAACGGTAATGCCAGACTAGAACTCAGCATTGAATGTACACAAAGAGATTTACATGATAAACCCTAAATGTCCATAGGGCAAGCCAAGAAGGGGAAGAGAGAGAGGCAGAGATAGATAGAGAGAGAGAGAGAGAGAGAAAATGAAAAGTGCATGCTATAGAGGCAGGCTGTGGGAGTTGGGAGGTAATGTGGGGACACAGGTGTTGGAGGAAATGGGCGCTGGTGGAGGGATGGGTGCTCTATGACCAAAACCTAAACATGAACATCTTTGTAATTGTATATCTCAAGGTGGTATAATTAAAAAAAAAACTGTACTAAACAAATTGAAAACTGCAGGTCTACATTTTTTGTTTAGAATACTCAGCTGTTTTCCATAAAACATTATTTTGAAAGTTTATGAACTATTGCTATTTTTACCCAATTGTTGCTATTTTGAGTGAATTAAATAAATCTCTTAAATATTTAAATCTTTTAGATGTCCTCAATTTGGTTTATTTCTCCGTTTTGTGTTTCTGTCACATTTTTTTCTAACTCCTATCCTCCATTAGCACCTCAGGTGTTGTTGTTATCATCATCATCACCACCACCACCACCACCACCATCATCATCATCATCATTAAGATCGGGATCATCACTCATTAAGAAGGGATCACATGCTCTGCTCTGGGGATATACAGTGACAGGGACTGAACCCAGGTCTCCCACATACAAAGCAAGTACTCAGGGGCCGGAGCGATAGTCCACTGGGTAGGGCATTTGCTTTGCATGCAGCCAACCCAGGTTCGATCCCCGGCATCCCATATGGTCCCCCGAGCACCGCCAGGAGTAATTTCTGAATGCAAAGCCAGGAGTAACCCCTGAGCATTGCTGGGTGTGACCCAAAAAAAAAAAAAAAAAGGCAAGTACTCAGCCTATTTTGCTCTATAAGGGCTCTGTGGACCTTCTGAGGCCAGAAAGGAGGGGTTCTCTCACTGCAGACTTTCCCAAACCCTGTGTCTCAACGGAATCAAATCCCCAGGCACCCATTTGTTGCCTGAACTACCAGCAACCTTCCACCAGAGGGCAGCGTCGGCCGGAGGCTAGGCATCCAATGCCCCCTCCATGAGCAGGATTTTGGGGACAGCAGCGTTGCTCCCCAGGAGTCTCTGAACCTCCACAAAAAAGGTCCCATCAGGAAACTGGGACCCAGGGGGAGGAGGCCTCATTCCCAGACCATAGGTGCTGGAGGAGAGGACAGTTGGGTTGAGGGATGTCAACCAGGAGAAATGGAGGTGCAGGGAGACAGGGAAGGCCAGGGGCTACCTGGGTTCTCGGGGTGCAGCCTTAGGGACTCAGGCTCAGTGGATTGATGGAACCGAAGGGCCGGTCGCTGGTCCAAGCAGAGCATTGATGGGCGGCTACTGCGGTGCCGGGGGCAAGGATGGCTGAAGCCCCTATCCCCTGAGCAGGTCACGTGGATGTTGACTCCGAGTGTCCAGCCGCGGCCTCTGCTGACTCCCATGTGGCTCCCAGTACCCAGACTCCTGCTCCCTGCCCTGGCCCTGTCCCCTGCTGTCCTCATGGGCCTCCTGCCCCGCCAACTCCCTCGGTCCAGCTCCTCGCTCCAGCTCAGAGCAGTGAAGGCCGCGTCCCCTAGTCCAGGGACTGGACCCTTCTGTGCCTTTCCCTGGGTGACCTTGAGGGCCCCATGTGGACCCCACAGTGGAGACCAGCGTGTCCCCCCCATCCTGACCTGTTCCTCTTGGCCTGTGTGGTGGATGTGTGCTCATGTGTGCATGCACATATGTGGTATGTGTCTGCACACATGTGTGTAGCTTGTGTGTGCGTATAATGGGTGCATGTGTGTATGCAAGCATGTGATGTGTACATGTGTGTACATGTACACAAGTGTGTGCATGCATGGAGCGCACACGTGCATGCATGTGTACGGGTGTGCACATGAGTGTGCGTGTGATTGTGCCTGTGTGTGAGAGTGTGAGGGGGAGGGCATGTGCGCACATGTGTGATGTGTGTCTACGTGTGGGAGTCCCGCTGAGCACGCCGGGTGGGGTCAGCTGGGGCGGTTCCTGCAGCTGGTGTCAAGGAGGAGCTTCCCTGGAGACCAACCACAGAGGGCAGAGGCGAGAGGCTGGGGCCCAGCGCGGCTCCTGACAGCCACAGCCCACAGACCCGGAGCAGCCCGGGCAGAGCCGCCAGCCCCAGCCTCAGCATGGCAGCGCCCGCCGGAGGGCACGTATAGCCGCCCAGATGGCCCCGGACATGTGGCTCTTCGTGATGGCCGGATTGCTGACCACAGCGGCCCTCCCAGGTAGCCCAGCGGCCCTGCAGGAACCCCCCGCGGCCCTCCGTCCCCTTCCTGGAGCCTTCTAGCATCTTCCAACTGTGCCAAAGGGCGGGGTGGGCCTGGGAGCGGGTACGGGAGCCCCAGAAGGGTGCGGGTGGGCCTGGCCCCAGCTGAGAGGACTTGAGGGACAGTTTCGCGGGCAGCCGTGCGGAGTCCCTCGTGGGCGTCAGGTCTGAGGAGACCCCAGGCTCGGGGGTCCTAACCTCTCTCTGGCTCATTCTCGGAGGACCCACCCCTGTAGATGGTCTCCCTCACCCCAAAACCGAGACTCCCCAGCTTGGGCCGTCCTGGGTCAGGGCCTGAGGAAGTCACGGGAGGTGCCGGCACAGGCATTTGGGGTCATGTGGGGCTGGGGTGGGGCTGGGAGTGTCTTGAGGGCCCCCTCTCTGCCCTGCTGAGCTCTTTCAGGGTGCCGCCTCCCCCACTCCTTCCGGGGGCTGCACCATCAGCCTCTGAGGGGTCCCTTGGGCAGGGGCTGGAGAGGGAGGCCCAATTCTGGGCACTGGAACCTGGGTGCTCCTGGCCCCTGGCTCTGAGATGGAGGCCGAAGACCTTAGTTCCAGGAAGGCCCCCAGGAGGCACAGCTGTGTGATGAGTCTGCCCAGGAGGATCGGGGGCTGTTGTGTTGTGGGGTCCTCTCTGTGGAGGGACCCGGGTTCTGGGCCTCCTGACCTCACGGGGTTGGGGAGCGGGACTTTGATGTGTCTCCTCCTGTGGCTGGTGACGCTCAGAGGAGCAGCCCCCAACTCCCGCGGCCCCCCACCCCACTCAGGGACAGTCTTGCTGAAGGGTCTGCTGGCCCCTGGAGGGGGGAGCACCGGTGGCCGGCAGCACTGAGGAGAGTGAAAGTGAGCCCCAGGCGCCTCCTAGGCTCCTCCTGTGGGGCTTGTGTGCTCCTGGCTCCCAGCCTTTGTTCTCTATCACCTCCTTCTTGTCTATCACTAAAGAAACGGTTTTTGTTTTGCGTTGCTTTTTGCTTTTTGGGGTCAGTCACTCCCAGTAATGCTCAGGGTTACTCATGACTCTGCACTCAGGAATTACTCCTGGAGGTGCTCGGGGACCCTATAGGATGCCGGGATTGAACCTGGGTGGGCTGTATGCAAGGTAAACGCCCTCCCGCTGGACTATGGCTCCAGCCCCGGCTAAAGAAACTTGATGTTCCTCGTTTGGATGGAAACCGACTCCCTTTGTCATAAGGTCAGGGAGGGGGCTGGAGCCATGGTTCAACAGGGGAGGCACTTTCCTTGCACAAAGCTGACTGGGTTCAATCCAGGCACCATATATGGCCCCTGGTGCACCCCAGGAGTGATCCCTGAGCACCACCAGTGTGGACCCAGATAAAAAAATAGCAAAAGCAGAAAGACACGTGGAATGTTTGGGAAAGAGCAGAGGAGCCCATGTCAGCAGGGAGCTGGGGGCACGTGCCCACCCTGCATACAGGGGAGGGAAGGGGGCCCCAGGGCCCGCCTGGCTCCCCGACATTTTGGGGAACAGTTGGTGCCTGGCACAGGGAGCAGTTTCTGGGTTCGGGATGATCTAATGGTGTTAAATGCTACACCCAGAACCTCCCAGTTGGTCGTTTGTATTGTCCACCCTGCGGCGAGAAGTAGGGTCCAGTGTGAAGGGTGCTGCCAGCAGGAAAGCTGGGAACCAGAGTGGAACTGGGGGAGAGGAGCCTCTTAGGGTGGCCGGAGCGAAGCTGACCCGGGGGCTGTCCTGGGGGCCTCGTGCCGCACAGAGCAGGGGCAGCAGTCAGGGTCTCACGGCGGAGAAGGCAGAGAAAGAACAGCCATGCCAGAGGCGGGAGGGTGGTACCTTGGGTCTTCAAATTTTTTTTTTAATTTTTTCAAAGTCAGATTTTTTTTTTTTTGCTTTATTAGGTCACACCCGGCAATGCTCAGGGGTTACTCCTGGTTCTGCACTCAGGAATCACTCCTGGCGGTGCTCGGGGGGGCCATATGGGATGCCGGGGATTAAACCCGGGCTGGCATGGGCCGCCGCGTGCAAGGCAAACGCCCTACCCTCTGGGCTATCGCTCTGGCCCCAAAGTCAGATCTTTTAGATTTATAAAATATTCAGCTGTACATATCCACTTGCAACAGAAGTCTTTACACACATTTAATCATTTGTTGAAGCAATTTTCTTTATACTGACCGAAGGTAACTGGGATTCATCACAAAGTTTTAAACTCCTGCTGTGTAAAATTATGATTTCTATAGAACTTGCAGCCAGTCCTTGAAAAATTCCAAAACAGAAAAAGGGCTTTGAGTTCAGCTGGGACGTCAAGAGTTATGTGAGACAGAGTCTTTCAGAGAGAAACACAATGCAAGCTTGCTGGGTTGGATCCAAGGCACCACATACGATCTCCTGAGCACTGTCCAGGGGAACCGTGAGCACAGAGCCGGGAGTAAGGTCTGAGTCCCTCAGGGGTGTGATCCGAGGCCCAGTGGGCACTTCAGGGTCTGCACCTCTAAGAGCTGGAGAGCTGGGGGCGGGAGGAGGAGGGCGGCCCTGGCTCTCCCTGGTTCCGGCTGGCCTGGCTGTGGCCCTCTGGTGCTGGACCAGCCTCTTAATGGACTCTGCTTGTCTCTGGTCCCTCACATGCCTTTTCCCCTGCCCACTGGTTTGGGTGCTGAGCTGTGTCTCTCGGGTGTGGACTGGGCGCTGAGCTGCGTCTGTGGGGCCTTTGAATGCCGAGCTGCGTCTGTGGGGTCTTGGGAGGACTCTGAGTTGCTTCTGTGGGGCCTTGGCCAGGCGCTGAGTTCGTCTGTGGGGCCTTACTGGGTGCTGAGCTGCATCTGTGGGATCTTCCCTAGGCGCTGAGCTGCATCTCTGGGGCCTTACTGGGCGCTGAGCTGCGTCTGTGGGGCCTTGGCTGGGCGCTGAGCTGTGTCTCTGGGGCCTTGGCTGGGCACTGAGCTGAGTCTGTGGGGCCTTACTGGGCGCTGAGCTGTGTCTGTGGGGCCATACTGGGCGCTGAGCTGAGTCTGTGGGGCCTTACTGGGCGCTGAGCTGAGTCTGTGGGGCCTTACTGGGCGCTGAGCTGTGTCTGTGGGCCTTACTGGGCGCTGAGATACGTCTGGGGGCCTTACTGGGCGCTGAGCTGCGTCTGTGGGGCCTTACTGGGCGCTGAGCTGCGTCTGTGGGGCCTTACTGGGCGCTGAGCTGTGTCTCTGGGCCTTACTGGGCGCTGAGCTGAGTCTGTGGGGCCTTACTGGGTGCTGAGCTGTGTCTGTGGGGCCTTACTGGGTGCTGAGCTGCGTCTGTGGGGCCTTACTGGGCGCTGAGCTGTGTCTGTGAGGCCTTACTGGGCGCTGAGGCTGTGTCTGTGGGGGCCTTACTGGGCGCTGAGCTGTGTCTCTGGGCCTTACTGGGCGCTGAGCTGTGTCTGTGGGGCCTTACTGGGTGCTGAGCTGTGTCTGTGGGGCCTTACTGGGCGCTGAGCTGCGTCTGTGGGGCCTTGCTGGGCGCTGAGCTGAGTCTCTGGGGCCTTACTGGGCGCTGAGCTGTGTCTGTGGGGCCTTACTGGGCGCTGAGCTGAGTCTCTGGGCCTTACTGGGCGCTGAGCTGTGTCTCTGGGGCCTTACTGGGCGCTGAGCTGAGTCTCTGGGCCTTACTGGGTGCTGAGCTGAGTCTCTGGGCCTTACTGGGCGCTGAGCTGCGTCTGTGGGGCCTTACTGGGCACTGAGCTGTGTCTGTGGGGCCTTACTGGGCTCTGAGCTGTGTCTGTGGGGCCTTACTGGGCGCTGAGCTGAGTCTCTGGGGCCTTACTGGGTGCTGAGCTGTGTCTCTTGGGGCCTTACTGGGTGCTGAGCTGTGTCTGTGGACCTTACTGGGCGCTGAGCTGAGTCTCTGGGGCCTTACTGGGCGCTGAGCTGTGTCTCTGAGGCCTTACTGGGCACTGAGCTGAGTCTCTGGGGCCTTACTGGGTGCTGAGCTGTGTCTGTGGACCTTACTGGGCGCTGAGCTGAGTCTCTGGGGCCTTACTGGGCGCTGAGCTGAGTCTCTGGGGCCTTACTGGGCGCTGAGCTGAGTCTCTGAGGCCTTACTGGGCGCTGAGCTGTGTCTGTGGGGCCTTACTGGGCCTGAGCTGTGTCTGTGGGGCCTTACTGGGCACTGAGCTGAGTCTCTGGGGCCTTACTGGGCGCTGAGCTGAGTCTCTGGGGCCTTACTGGGCGCTGAGCTGAGTCTCTGGGGCCTTACTGGGCGCTGAGCTGTGTCTGTGAGGCCTTACTGGGCGCTGAGCTGTGTCTGTGGGGCCTTACTGGCGCTGAGCTGTGTCTCTGGGCCTTACTGGGCGCTGAGCTGTTGGCCTGCTGGTGTTTGGGGCCTTACTGGGCGCGAGCTGCGTCTGTGGGGCCTTGGCTGGGCGCTGAGCTGAGTCTCTGGGGCCTTACTGGGCGCTGAGCTGTGTCTGTGGGCCTTACTGGGCGCTGAGCTGAGTCTCTGGGGCCTTACTGGGCGCTGAGCTGTGTCTCTGGGGCCTTACTGGGCGCTGAGCTGAGTCTGGGCCTTACTGGGTGCTGAGCTGAGTCTCTGGGGCCTTACTGGGCGCTGAGCTGCGTCTGTGGGGGCCTTACTGGGCACTGAGCTGTGTCTGTGGGGCCTTACTGGGCTCTGAGCTGTGTCTGTGGGGCCTTACTGGGCGCTGAGCTGAGTCTCTGGGGCCTTACTGGGCGCTGAGCTGAGTCTCTGGGGCCTTACTGGGCGCTGAGCTGTGTCTCTGGGGCCTTACTGGGTGCTGAGCTGTGTCTCTGGGGCCTTACTGGGTGCTGAGCTGTGTCTGTGGGGGCCTTACTGGGCGCTGAGCTGAGTCTCTGGGGCCTTACTGGGCGCTGAGCTGTGTCTCTGGGGCCTTACTGGGCACTGAGCTGAGTCTCTGGGGCCTTACTGGGTGCTGAGCTGTGTCTGTGGACCTTACTGGGCGCTGAGCTGAGTCTCTGGGGCCTTACTGGGCGCTGAGCTGAGTCTCTGGGGGCCTTACTGGGCGCTGAGCTGAGTCTCTGAGGGCCTTACTGGGCGCTGAGCTGTGTCTGTGGGGCCTTACTGGGCTCTGAGCTGTGTCTGTGGGGCCTTACTGGGCACTGAGCTGAGTCTCTGGGGCCTTACTGGGCGCTGAGCTGAGTCTCTGGGGCCTTACTGGGCGCTGAGCTGAGTCTCTGGGGGCCTTACTGGGCGCTGAGCTGAGTCTCTGGGGCCTTACTGGGCGCTGAGCTGAGTCTGTGGGGCCTTACTGGCAGCTGAGCTGTGTCTCTGGGGGCCTTGCTGGGCTGAGCTGCGTCTGTGGGGCCTTACTGGGCGCTGAGCTGCGTCTGTGGGGCCTTACTGGGCGCTGAACTGAGTCTCTGAGGCCTTACTGGGCGCTGAGCTGCGTCTGTGGGGCCTTACTGGGCGCTGAGCTGTGTCTGTGGGGCCTTACTGGGCGCTGAGCTGTGTCTCTGAGGGCCTTACTGGGCGCTGAGCTGAGTCTCTGAGGCCTTACTGGGCGCAGAGCTGAGTCTCTGAGGCCTTACTGGGCGCAGAGCTGAGTCTCTGAGGCCTTACTGGGCGCTGAGCTGTGTCTGTGGGGGCCTTACTGGGCGCTGAGCTGAGTCTCTGAGGCCTTACTGGGCGCAGGCTGAGTCTCTGAGGCCTTACTGGGCGCTGAGCTGTGTCTCTGGGGCCTTACTGGGCGCTGAGCTGTGTCTCTGGGGCCTTACTGGGTGCTGAGCTGTGTCTGTGGGCCTTACTGGGCGCTGAGCTGAGTCTCTGGGGCCTTACTGGGTGCTGAGCTGTGTCTCTGGGGCCTTACTGGGCGCTGAGCTGAGTCTCTGGGGCCTTACTGGGCACTGAGCTGAGTCTCTGGGGCCTTACTGGGCGCTGAGCTGAGTCTCTGGGGCCTTACTGGGCGCTGAGCTGCGTCTCTGGGGCCTTACTGGGTGCTGAGCTGAGTCTCTGGGGCCTTACTGGGCGCTGAGCTGATTCTCTGGGGCCTTACTGGGCGCTGAGCTGAGTCTCTGGGCCTTACTGGGTGCTGAGCTGTGTCTGTGAGGCCCTTACTGGGCGCTGAGCTGTGTCTCTGGGGCCTTACTGGGGCGCTGAGCTGTGTCTCTGGGGCCTTACTGGGTGCTGAGCTGTGTCTCTGGGGCCTTACTGGGCGCTGAGCTGCGTCTCTGGGGCCTTACTGGGCGCTGAGCTGAGTCTCTGGGGCCTTACTGGGTGCTGAGCTGTGTCTCTGAGGCCTTACTGGGCGCTGAGCTGTGTCTCTGGGGCCTTACTGGGTGCTGAGCTGTGTCTCTGAGGTCTTACTGGGTGCTGAGCTGAGTCTCTGGGGCCTTACTGGGCGCTGAGCTGTGTCTCTGAGGCCTTGTCCTATACTGGCGGCAGCTTCACTCACCAGTGCTCTGCGGGTGCTCCCCAAGTTCCCCTTTCACCAGTTCTGTATCTGGGCTGGAAGAAGGATCTAGAAGCACTTCATCTGGGTGGGGGGTGTCCTGGGACAAGGGTTTGCTGTGGGTGACACGAGGTTCGGCTCAGGTACGCACAGCTGCGGCTTTCTGCTCCCCTGTCTGTGAAACGGGTGTTTAAAATAATTAGATCCCAAGGGGCTGGTCCGGGGCTGACCCTGGATGTGCGGAAGGACCCAAACAGCGGTTGTTTTCCCGCCAGCCGCACCCCATGGGCCCCCATCCCTCTCACGGGGATGGTGAGGTGCTCAGGGGCTGCTTTCATTTTCAGGACCCTGCCCGAAGCAAGGCTCAGGGGCGTCGGACTACCCAACACAGGGGAGTCCATTGATATTCAGCCAGCTAGGCCGGACTGTTCAATGCTTTGGCCCCGAAATGCTATGCCATCCCTCCTCCCCATGCCCACGGCCGTCCCCAGCAGTTTTCTTGGGGTCCATTTGGTGCCGGGGATCAAAATTGGGTCCTTGGGAGGGCGTGGCTCTGTAATTCTGTTCAATGAGCCAGTTCTTAAAAGACGTTGTTTCCCTTGTAAGTTCACGGCATAAACGACATTTTATGTGTAAGAGCAATCATTATTAATGCTAACTCACAAGGTTTCTTTAATGAATATTTCAGCCAGTCACGTGGAGCGGGAAAGCAGCTTTAAATAATAAATATGGTTCCAAAAGTAGCTAATTACATTCACTCATATCAGCGCTGTTCAATAAGTGGGAACCAGGGGCGTGTGTTCTGAGACACTAGTTTGAGACATGTTGGAAATGTAAAATAGCGAGTACAACTCAAATGTTTAAACACAAAAAGAACTTTGCAGTATTTTGTTATTATTACATTTCTTTTTTTTTTTTTTTTGGGTCACACCCGGCAATGCTCAGGGGTTACTCCTGGCTCTGCACTCAGGAATTACTCCTGGCAGTGCTTGGGGGACCATATGGGATGCCGGGGATCGAACCTGGGTCGGCTGCTGCAAGGCAAATGCCCTACCTGCTGTGCTATCGCTCTGGCCCATATTATAGCATATCTTGATAGTAAATTTTATCCAACTTGCATTTTGGATATGTTGGGGTAAATACATTGTGTTGTTGCGATTTCTTTTCTTATTCCTTTTCTTTTTTTAAAAAAGTGACTACTAGAAAATGTTAAGTGACAAATGTCGCTCCTGTCATTTTATGTTTGGCTCTCATTTATTCCAAGCTACACTTATAAAGGCAACAGACTTGATTTTCTTACAAAAGATTTAAATATCTCTCAGAATCAGAATCTTTTTTTAAGGACTACCAAAGTTGTTTACTGAGCTAACATACTAACTTGAAACTAAGTGAATATTAGCCTCTGTTTGTAGACATTGCCAAAATGTCTTCAATGTTTAGCTACAAGTTCCTTTTTTTTTTTTGGGTCACACACAGCGATGCTCAGGGGGTTACTCCTGGCTCTGCACTCAGGAATCACTCCTGGTGGTGCTTGGGGGACCATATGGGATGCCGGGATCGAACCCAGGCCGGCACAGGCCGGCCGCGTGCAAGGCAAATGCCCTACCCACTGGGCTATCGCTCCGGCCTAAAAGTTCCTTTTTTGGAGGGTGTGGGAGAACTGCGCCCAACAATGTTCAGGGAATTACTCCTGGCGGTGCTCGGGGGGACCATACGGGATGCCTGGAGTCAATTGAACCTGGGTTGGCAGTGCAAGGCAAACGCTCTCCCCGCTGTGCTATAGCTCTGGCCCCCACTTTCCTTTTTCTTTTTAAAAAATTATTTTTGGTTTTGGGTCACACCTGGCAGTGCTCAGGGGTTACTCCTGGCTCTGCACTCAGCAGTCAATGCTGGCAATGCTCTGGGGACCACGTGGGATACCGGATTGAGCCGGTGGCTGCGTGCAAGATAAGTGCCCTCCCGCTGTGCCTCTTGAGCCCCTCAGGTGAGATTTTCAACATAATAGTCAATGACTAGAATATGTCGGAGGAGACGCTGAGCCACAGAACCTGACCCAGTTCATTTACTTACCTTGGATCCTTTCTTCCCTCTCTC
>JAJIBD010013684.1:0-38751 GCA_021461705.1 Cryptotis parvus | reverse complement strand
GTAATTCCTGAATACAGAGCCAGGAGTAATCCATGAACACCACTGAGTGTGGCCCACAAGCAAAACAAACCAAAAGAAAGTTTCCTTTCCTAATATCCTGACTCTTTTACTATTTTGAAACAGCAATTGCAATTAGTAGTAAAGGGCCCATTCAAGCATTATCAGCCTGAAATGGAATTACTCCATACCACGTTTTCTGTCACATTGCTCTCTCTTTAGGAGTTATTTCCATAAAATATCTTTTCCTCGGCATAAATTCAACATGTATTTTGTTGAATTGAGGGACAATAGTTATTAATTTTTTTCCCTTTCCTAGCTGCCTCTTTTCACATTTCTTCAAAAATCCCTAAAGGGAAAGGGAAAGCCGCTATAAATTACCTCAGTCACTGTATAATGTCCTTTTTCTCCTTTAGTCATTATAATACATGCTTCTGTCATTAACTATTTTTGAGAAAATCTGTTTTACTAGGGGGTAAGCAATGAAGAGTAGAAGAAAGAGATGTTTTGGTTGGGGATGTGGGAGAGTGGAATAGGGTGCGTGCTATATATGTATGAGGCTGCGGATTAGGTCCCCCAGAGAAAATACAAATAAATGTTTCAGGATGAATTATTTATACGCCTTTTGTATAAATCTCCTTTTTGTAAATAGAAGTGAAATTTACAGATACAAATAAATATTCCTAATATAAGGAATATAGACAGGAAACCAGTTCAGAATTGTTATCAGAAAGACATTAACTGATTTCTAATTCACTGTTAGCTTCTGGAATAATGATGCTATTATAATTTAGGGGAATACAGTTTTCATTTTATTCCATTCATTCATTCATTCACTCCATTTATTTTTTGCATTTTGGGTCATACCCAGCTATGTTCAAGGGTTACTCCTGGCTGCACTCAGTGCAGTGCTTGGGGACCATATGGGATGCTGGGGATCGAACCTGGGTTGGCCATGTGCAAGGCAAATGCCCTACACGCTGCTATTGCTTCTGCCCTATATTTTTCAGTTTTAAAACAATTATGGAAAAATTTTAACACATGAAAGTATAGTTGATAATAATATAACTCGATTTATAGAAGCATATAATACGGAATAATGTATGAATACAAATATTAATTACCTATGAGCTACTTGTGATTGGTTTTTTATTTGTTATTTAGGGATTAGTAAATTAATACGTTTACTTAGTTTTTTTTAACTCAAAAATTTAATGGTTTCTTTGGCTTCAATAAATGAATCCTTCTAGGAAATGGAAATAAATCTATTTGTGGTTACTGACTTAAGGCATATCCTGCTAGTGGTATACAGATTATTTAAAGAGGAAAGCACTTTATAATTCTTTGTTTCTATTAGAAAGTTTTTTGTTACTTTGCTCAGTGTCACAGGGCAATAATCTACATCTTGATAAGGCCAAAGTCCTAACCATGCTAGTTACTGTTAATATTCATTGCATGCTTTGGAATGAGTATGTTAGCTTCAGACTTTCAGTGCACGAAACATCTTAAGAACTTCAGGAAAGAAAATCTATTGTTCATTATCTTTTTTAAAAAATAGACAATAAATTAAAAAAACCTAAATATTTGTTTTAAGTAGTTAAGTAGTTAAATTGTCAAAATTAACAAATTTCTTAAAAATTTTATTCTGAATTTCTGAAGTTATCAGAGGCTAAAACAGAAGAGCCCCTACTGCTTGGTAATGGAGCTACAGTAGTGAATAGTTCTCAGAGAGATGCTGAACATTGTGCACACCCCCCTCAGGTAAGGTTGCCTTGTTACTGAACTTTCTTTAATAGAGTATATGGAGGTTGTGTTGAGTGGACTTGTACTGTGTACAGTACATTTTTTTCATGTATCCGTACAGTCAAAAAACAGGTCATTTCAAAAACAATTTTTTATAAAGGAGTATTGAATAACCAATGGTATTTAAAGTTCTTTGTGAATTTAGCTAAGGAGATTGCTGATAGGAAACACCCAGCTGACAAGAAAAGGTATAGTCCTCGAAATTTCTGAGGCGAAGGCCAGAGCCCAGAGGAGTGAATCAGATTCCTTGAGGATATCACTGCCAGACTATGTGCAAGGTTTCAGCCTACAAAAAACCATGTTTGCTATTTTCATCTTTGACCATAATTATATGAAGATTATAAGTTAGATGCTAAACTTCAGAATATGTTTACTTTGATAGTGAATTAAAACATTGGAATATAAGCTGTAGCACCCTCACCCTCATGTCAGAGACTCACAGACATGTGGCAGAGCTGCTACTGGCTCTCCCTGTGCCCAACCACTCATGAAGTGCCCGGGAGGGGATGGCAGGTTCTAGCCCTGGCCCGCCACCCCAGCAGAGCCTCACAACAAGCCAGACGAACCCCCCACTCCATGAGGGCCTCCATTTTTCCAAATCTGGAATTCCCCTGGTCAGAATTCCACCCAGCCTATCACAGCCCGGCTCATCGAGATCCACCCTGCAGCAGTCTTTTTTTTAAATCCGGCCCAGGTATGCTGATCCAGAGATTCACAGACATGGGGCAGAGCTGCTACTGGCTCTCCCTGGGCCCAGCCGCTCATGAGGCACCTGGGATGGATGGCTGGTTCTAGCCCTAGGAGGGGAGGGTGACTTCCGGCCCCGGGCCTGCCATCCCAATAGAGCCTCGGAAGAATCCAGAGGAACCCCCGCACCATTTGCATCATCCAGACTCCACAGCTCGTTAGAGTTCCACCCAAGAGAGAAAGCCAATCTAAAGCCTGGCTTGTCAGAGCCCCACCCTACAGAGAAACCTATTTCAACACCAGGTATGCTTGAACCAGAGACACAGATATATGGGGCAGAGCTGCTACCAGCTATCCCTGCTGGGAGGCCGCTTTTGTGTGCGCGCTGTTTGTTTAGTAAATTGCCAAGAGTATTCCACCTGCCCTCTCAGAGAGCCCAGCAAACTACCGAGAGTATCCCACCCCCACGGCAGAGCCTGGCAAACTGTCCGGTCGTATTCAATATGCCAAAACCAGTAAAAACAATGGATGTCATCTCCCTGACCCTGAAAAGAGCCTTAGATACGGCAGCCCCAAGAAGGATGAGCAAGGAGAGGCTGATAAAATCTTAGGGCCAAACTAGGCTGCCAAAACGAAGGGATTAAAATGACTGTACTTTCAATGCACATCCACTGGCATTGGAAACATATATCAAGGACCTGATGGTGCAAGCGTGAAAGATCAAGTACGATATCATTGGTCTGACTGAGACGAGAAGGGAGTCAGTCACATCATGCTGTTGTTTCTGTCACCAGAGAAGAACAGTTCCTTAAAAACATGCGATGAAAGAGGCGGCGTCGGTGGTGTTGGTGTCCTTGTCAACACAAACCTGGCCATGAGCATTGATTCATTTGAGTGCCTAACAAACTGAATCGGATGATTACACTTGAATAGATGTGGCTCCCTGCTGGTAGTTTCTATCTTTTGTTGTCTACGCTCCAACATCCACATACAAGGAAGAAGAAATTAAGAAATTCTACATGGAACTGGAGGAGTTCTATAAAGAAGATCACCCCTTCTACAAGATCATAGTCGGTGATTTTAATCTCTAGATAGTACCAAGAAGATCAGCCAAATAACTCCACATCAGGACCAATTGAACAATTTTTTAAAAAGTACTAAGCTTTTTGGGCCAGAGGCGATGGTCCAGCGGGTAGGGCGTTTGCCTTGCAGGCAGCAGGCCCATGCTGGCCTGGGTTCGATCCCCGGCATCCCATACGGTCCCCCAAGCACCGCCAGGAGTAATGCCTGAGTGCAAAGCCAGGAGTAACCCCTGAGCATTGCTGGGTGTGACCCAAAAAGAAAAAAGTACTAAGCTTTTAAATGATGGAACTGGGATGTTCCTTGGTCTTCTGTCTCGAAATTCTTGTTTGAGTTTTGGGTTTTGAGCCATGCCTACTGCTCAGGGGAAGCAGGCAGTCAGTACCTGAGATCAAGTCTTGCCATCTGTGTACAGACCATATGCTCCTGCTGAGGTGGCTCCCTGGTCTACTCAACTCTTAGTCTTATAATCTACACTTTGGTTTAGAAGAACTTTGAAACTGAAATATAACAGGTTTGATGTTGAAGGAAAATATTTTTAGCTGATAAAACAATGGGGGCATAAAGGCAGGTTTATGAAATTACCTTGTTTATGCTAGCAAGTTTAGTTATTTCTGATTTTTAGGAAGTATAGATTGTGAGTAGCTTATTTTGAATTGTTTATGAAAGTCCCACTGTAGATTCTTCTAAGTTCTTTTGAAATGTTCTAGCCCAAAAGGGAGCTTTGGATTTTATGCATAACCAAGTAAACAAATGATAAAATCTTGCATCTGATCACTTTCTTCCCTTTCATCATCTATTTGCTAGAGCGGTTACCAGTAATATCTCCATATGTCCTGTCTCATGCTAGTAGAACCCAAAGGCATCTGCTTGCTCCAGGAACATAAAGAGCCTCAAACCATTATATTAGGTCATGGGAATGACCTAATATAAATGTTACTGGTATTTGGCATATCAAATACGACACGAGCCCCTTGCCAGGCTTGCCATGCGGGTGGCATACTTTTGTAGTCACCTGTGAATAAAGCATTTATTGATGAGCCGGGCAGTGATAGTCTGGTCTGCTGGGTGGAGTTGTGATGAGAGGGAAGTTAGAATGTGGAAGATGGCGGCCCCCATGGAGTCGGGGGGGTCGTCTGGCTTGTTGTGATGCTCTGCTGGGGTGGCAGGCCAGGGCTAGAACCCGCCATGTCTCCCAGGAGCCTCATGGGCAGCTGGGCACAGGGAGAGCAAGGAGCAGCTCTGCCCCCATGTCTGAGAGTCTCTGGTTCAGCATACCTGGGCCAGATTGAAAGAAAAAACTGCTGCAGGGTGGGTGTGGATGATCCGGGCTATGATAGTCTGGTCTGCTGGGTGGAGTTATGATGAGAGGGAAGTCCGAATGTGGAAGATGGCGGCCCCCATGGAGTCGGGGGTTGTCTGGCTTGTTGTGAGGCTCTGCTGGGGTGGCAGGCCAGGGCTAGAACCTGCCTGCCTCCCGGCGCCTCATGAGCGGCTGGGCACAGAGAGAGCAAGGAGCAGCTCTGCCCCATGTCTGAGAGTCTCTGGTTCAGCATACCTGGGCCAGATTGAAAAAAAACTGCTGCAGGGTGGGTATGGATGATCCGGGCTGTGATAGTCTGGTCTGCTGGGTGGAGTTGTGATGAGAGGGAAGTCCGAATGTGGAAGATGGCGGCCCCCATGGAGTGGGGGGTCGTCTGGCGTTGTGAGGCTCTGCTGGGGTGGCAGGCCAGGGCTAGAACCCGCCATGCCTCCCGGGTGCCTCATGAGCGGTTGGGCACAGGGAGAGCGGCTGAGATAACTAGAATAAATTTGCCTACCTTACCTAGCTCCTTATCAAGTGAAAAATTTATATATTTATTTGTTTTTTGGGCCACACCCAGCAATGCTCAAGGGATTACTCCTGGCTCTACAATGAGGAATTACCCCCTGGCATTGCTCAGGGGACCTTATGGGGTGCCAGAGCTGTATGCATGGCAAGCAAGCGCCTTACCTGCTGTGCTATCTATCACTTCAGCTCCTCAAGTGAAAACTTTATTTCAAGCCATAAATAACTGTTAATGGGCGCTTTTATGGCATAAAATAAATGGTATGTTATTTCAAAAGTAACGATTCTAATTTTTAAAAACTTGAATATTTAAAAAATATGTATATGCTCTTTCAGGAAATCACTTCACATAAAGAGATAGAAGCCGTTTAGGACGAATAAAGGTGTTTGGCCTCCTGTTTGTCACTTTGCTCATGTCTTTCTCTGGTTCCTGCTAGATATGCGTGACATTTGTTCTTTGATGAAAGAGTTGCTGGAGATAAGATCTTTAAGCTTTGTTCATTTTATGTATGATTCTTTCCTAGAAATCAAGAGAAGCGTATATATTTTGTCAAGTATTTTTCTCTTTAGGTCTGAATATACAAGATGTTCATAATAAAGAAACAAACTGTCCAATACAAATCTGTGAATAAATATAAAATCTGTGAATAAAAATAAATGTGTATGTGCCAGCATTCCTGCTTCCTCAAATATCACTTCTTTACCTCTGTGCTTGCATATATATATATATTTTTTTTTCTTCTTTTTTGGGTCATACCCAGCGACGCTCAGGGGTCACTCCTGGCTCTGCACTCAGGAATTACTCCTGGCAGTGCTCGGGGACCATATGGGATGCCGGGATCGCACCCGGCCGGCCGTGGTGCAAGGCAAGCGCTCTACCCGCTGGGCTATCGCTCCGGCCCCTCTTGTGCTTCCATATTTGGGCAGTCATTCCTACCTCCTTTAAAATTATCATCAGTGGGCTGGAGCCATAGCACAGCAGGGAAGGTTACTCCTGGCTCTGCACTAAGAGCCCCTCAGGGATCACTCCTTGCATGTAGCCAACCTGGGTTTGATCCCCAGCATCCCATATGGTCCCCTGAGCACCACCAGGACTAATTCCTGAGGGCAGAGCCAGGAGTAATTCCTCAGCAACACCAGGTGTGACCCAAAAGCAGAAAAAAAAGTCATCAGTAACAGTTGCTGTGTTTAACTTTTATTTGAATGTAGAGGAGAGTCACCCCCAGTGGGGCTTAATATTCTCAGCTCTGTGCATGGAGATTGCTCCTGGATGTGCTGAGAGAATCATGCAGCTTGGGGGATAAACTTGGGCCTCCTGAATGCAAAGTGTGCACTTAGCCCTTTGAGTTATCTCTCAGTCCTTCATGTTTAACTTTTAATGTTTAAGCCAAATTTTCTATTAGTTCTGTAACTTCTTAGGTGTACTAAGTGTTAACTGAAGTCTTAGTCTGTGGAGACATCCCATGGTCGTAAGATCAATTCCCTGGAACTGATTAGTTCATGTATCTTATGCTAGAACAGAAAGCATTTTCCCTTTTTGTACCCCAGGAGTAATGTTAGTGAAATTTTTGTGACTTCGAGTTCATAGGTATATAAAATAAAATGTAGTTTTTACCACCCCCACATATGATATATATATATATATATATATATATAAGAAATTATTGCTGTTGGGCCACATCTGGCAGTGCTCAGGGCTTACTCCTGGCTCTGCACTCAGGGATCACTCCTTGCAGGGCTCTTGGGACCTTATGGGGTGCTGGGGATGGAACCCATGTCAGCTGCGTGAAAGGCAAGAGCATATTGCCCACTGTGCTATACTCCAGTACTGGACCTGTACTCCAGACAGGTCTGGAGAGCCAGACCTGTCTCTGTGTTTTAACAAGGCACTAGAGCATTGCTCATCAGGTTTTGGTTTTTTTTTTTGCTGTTTGAGTCATACCCGGCGAGCCTGGGGTTACTCCTGGCTCTGCACTCAGGAATTACTCTTGGTGGTGCTCTAGGATGCTGGGGATTGAACACCTCTTGCAAGGCCCTACCGGCTGTGCTGACTTTCCAGCTCATCAGATTTCTTGTTGAAGTTTGATTTCTGGTTTTAGTTGGAAGTAGATATATATTATCATGTTTTAGTTCTTGATATCATTTTGTTGAGACTGCTTGTCTTACCTGTCTTTAATAGTCCATGTATTTACATTAAAAATGATTCAGATGGAGCATTTAGTTAGCGTATTAATTCCAACTCTGTGAATAGGTTAGAAATAGTTGTAAAGAACTTAGTGCTTATCTTGTATCTGCTTCGAAGCTTAATGATACTTTCAAATATTTATTTTCTTAATGTTTTTATAGAATAATAGTTACTTCAATGTTAAAATAGTTTACTGATATTATTGGCATTTGCTTTTCCAGAAGTAAAAAGTTTTATATTTTTCTGAAAATAGTCACCTAGTTCTACCTGCAGATAATTTAGAAACCAATTATATACTGATTCATTAAACAGTAAGTGTACTGTTTAGTTTGTGTCAACTTTATCTTCCATTATAGTGTAGTTCTCATGTTTAAATTATGTATTTCAAATACATAATTAAAATATGTATTTTTATATTTTTGACATTTACATAATTTACATTTTTTTTACTTAATACACTAAAATGTACTAAAATACATATATATGTATATATACAAACACATACGTATTTTTAAAAATATTTTTATGGTGCTGGAGCTTAACCCAGAGCCTCATATATGCAAGGCAACGGCTCTAGCACAGAGTTACACATTACTTCTATTTAAGAAATCTTATTTTTGTAGTAGTAGCTTATTTACAGGAACTTGGTATTTGTTGGAAATGTATTTCCAAGAAAATGTAAAGCCCTTGAGGACAGATACCACATGTATTCTTTTCATCTGATTCAGAGGGTGTTAAGAAATCTCACATTAATCTCACATTGATGGGAAAATTGTGAGGAAAAAAAGATAACTATTAATACTAGATCATTTTGGTAAATCTAGCCTGAAACTTATTTTTACAGTATTCTGATTGGTCTTTATCTTAATGATAGAAAGTAAAACTCAACTTGGGAATCAGTCAGTAACACCTTTGACAAGAAAGTTGGAATTTCTGCCTGAAACTTCCTCCCTGCCACAAAAAGGCCTGAAAACTCCTGGCTCAGAACATGCAAGCATTGAAGGATCAATAGCAGTGAGTAAAGAACTTTTGGGGGCTGGAGAAGTAGTACAGCAGTTAAGGGTTTGCTTTGCATGCAGCAGAGCTGGGGTCAAATGCTGGCACCATATATGGTTCCTCAAACCCTTCCAGGAGTGATCCCTGAGTGCAGAACTAAAAGTCCTGAGTACAGCTAAGTGTGGCTCAAAAAGCAACAAAAAGACATTACTTTTTTTTTAAAATCTATAAACCAAATGATAAATAATTGGAATGTACAATGTAATCATGTTATATACTTGACTTTTATTTTGACCTGAATTCATACTTCTGATTTAATTATGAGTGGGCATTATTGACTTGAACTTAAATCATCCCTTCTTTTTTGACTTAGAATTTATCTGCACTTGGAACTGAAGAGCTCAGACAGCGAGAACACTATCTCAAACAGAAGAGAGATAAGTTGATGTCCATGAGAAAGGAATTGAGAACTAAGCAGCTACAAAATTCAGAGCAGAAAGAACAGCCTTCTGGCGAGGTAGAGGTATGCGTAACTATGTCATTATTTGCAAAATTAGAAGAATCAAGTTATATGAAAGCCTTGGAATTGAATGTTTCAGATTTAGCCATATAAATCAGAAGCATTTTTAGGCAGTAAAATTAAAAAAAAAAATTTAAGTACAATCACAATGATGCCAGTTTCATTATTATACTCATTTTAATGTCACTTTTAACTTACTCTACTGAGTAGACATGGGTCAGAAGTCTGTTCAGTCTTAGTCTTTTGAATGGTTTTCATATAAAGCAGCATCAGTGTAAGAGTTATCTCCTCCAAGAAGCTTCCCTCAGGTATAGATACTGAGGGAATCACTTCATGTGCATTTGTGGCTTTTGTAATTTAGTGAAATGCTCTAAATTCTTTGGCAAGGCAGTGTGTTGGGAACATTTAGGCAAACAAATCTTTTATTATGCCCATTTTTTTTTCTCTTTTAAGGAAATGGCAGAGAAATCAGAAATGACAGCAGAGGAGAAGCAAACATTATTAAAGAGGAGATTGCTTGCAGAGAAACTTAAAGAAGAAGTTATTAATAAGTAATAATTAAAAACAAGTTTAGAAAATGAGTTAAAATTTTCATAAAAATAAATTATTTAATCAGTCTATTAGTTTCAATGTTTCTATTAGTTCTATTCAATCAGTCTATTGTTTGTAATGCAAATTATAAAAATTATTAGTTTCATTATGCTTTGAGATGAAGAGCAGAGGGCAAAATAGCCTATGTTGACTAATTTAACTGTTGCTGAAGCTCTGTTGGAGAGGGCAGCGAAAACTGTGTGGGGCTGGAGCGACAGTACACTGGGTAGGGCATTTGCCTTGCACATGGCTCACCCTGGTTCAATTCCCTTAAAGTCCCTGCGCTGCCAGGAGTAACTCCTGAGCATTGCGGGTTGTGACCCTAAAAGAAAAAAAAGAGAAAAAAAAAAAAAAAAGAGAGAAAACTTTTGTGGTAATACTTTTATTAATTCAAACTTACGTAAGTTTACCTGTTTTTTAATCATTTATTTATGCTAATCATTGTTAGAACGTGTTAAAAATTCAGCTGTCAACCAGATCTTTGAATTTGGCCTTATAGAGCCCATGAAAGTCTAAAGAACAAACAATGGAAAGGTGGGATAGAGAGCCAAGAGGGTCAAATTCCTGCTTTGCAGGCAGCTGATTTGTATTAGAGTCCCAACATAACATGGTCCCTGGAGGTGGAGGCCTATTAGGATTAAGCCTTTAGCACCACTGGGTGTGGCTCAAGAACAAAAAAGAAAAGGATTTGTTATCATTGAGGCTGGCCAAAGTGTCCTGGATAATTTTCTGTAGACATTTTCCCTAAAGATGCCCAGAATTAGATCTTTCTGAAACTTCTTGTTAATCGATATGCATGCCCTTTATTCATGGGCTACTCTTAGAATTTAGACTTAAATCTAGATAATTCTAGACTTAAAAATGGGTATCAAAACTTAGTTTAGATCAAGCCTTTAACCTGCAGAGAAAAACCAGTATTACTGTTATTTTCATCACTTAGATGAACAAGAGGAAAAACTTGTATTAAAACACAGAAATGTTTCATGTAACTTTTTATTAAAAATACTCTTTATATTGGATACATGTTTACAGATATACTTTTAAGAGAACCCCAGGCATACAAATGTGGGCTCTGAGTTGATCATTAAACGAAGATAAAAAATTGGATCTGCCTGAGGGTAGTCTAAATTTAAGACAGCAGCTAACATGTGGAATCTAGTTATTCTTTCAAGGGATATTTCAAGTCACAGTCTCATATCACTGTAGGTGAGCAGATGTACTATGAAAACTTATCCTTGTAAGCATTCACACATCTGCCATAAGAAAAGTTTCCTGTGACAACTTAAATGTTTGAATTGTGGCATCTGAAATTCAAAATAAAAATTTCAAGTCAGTGCTATTCAGATTACAAGAGGAAATTAATAAGAGATAAGAAGGGCTTGATAAAACTTGCTTGAAAGAAAATGTATTCATGTGGTAACTTAACTGATTTTGGTTTTGAATGTCCTGAGTAACTTGTTTTGAGGTGAAAGGTCTTTGTCATTATATGTATCTTTAATCAAAGACATAAAAGTAATTCCATGCTATATAATGCTTTGGTTCTGAAACTTACTTTGCCCAAGGCACATCCAAGCAGAGTCAGTGCAATTTAAAGTGCAGTTTCATTCATACTGATGTATGACTGAGTGGTTTGTGATAAATATCTATGGACAACTTACTGGCTTTAAAAGGTACTGTAAACTGGACATATTTCAAAATGGGTTTTAACTTATATTTACAACAAACCAAACAAAGCAACAATCATAGAATTACAGGGTCACATTTTAATTCCTGAATTTTACAGTTCAGCATTAATATCACCACATGTATACAAATGGTGTAAAACAAGTACAGTGGTATTTTTAATACAAAATAAACATCTGTTTTATGGAAAAACTATACTTCATATCTACACAGACAGCCCATCTTTTCCAAACAATAGCCAAAATTAAAATTAACTACAAAATCTCCAAAACAGGGGAAACTGCTTCAGTTTAAGCTATTCCAGGAAAAATGGACCCATAACACATTACAAGAGTGATCTAAAGATTGTAGCTGGAATACTATTTTTAGCTTTTGCTTTTCCCAATGCATTAGTTTTGGGGATGTTGTTCGCACTTTAGCATGATCTCAGATCATAAATGAACAAACTAACATTAAAATATTTACAGTTAACCTGTTCTAAAAAATAAAACTTCTTAACTGTTTGCCTCAATTATTTTAAATTCATTTACGTACATGGAATGTGCTTTTTACTCCTTAAAAAAAAGCAGCTTTCATATTACACCCTTGTTTATGGGAAAACTTTATGTGCTGCACACTTTGACACCATAGTAAATTATTGGATCAAAATGGCCTCAAAAGGAAATGCCACTTAATTTAGCAATATTCTTTGTATGGTCTTTATAAATTATACTTTAAAATGTGCCTGCAGCTTTGAAAAGAGAAACAACTTTACTAACAAGAAGAAAATGACTTCAAAGCATCTTTCACAAAAGATTGTACTAGTAGGTAGTTGAAAATATTCTGTTCAATTCACTCCCCAAGTTTCTAGAGAAAATAATTTGGAATACTACTGTATTGATTCTTAGCATGTTATCTGATTAGTCCATTCTGAATCCAATTTGTTTTCAGCAAGAATACATACTAAATATTCCTGGTATAGAAAATAAACATGTGCTGTAAGACAGGGTATACTTTCCCTACAACTACTTATTATAGTTGAATTTCTGTTAAGTTTTCAAAGAAATGGTCCCAACAGCTTAACTTCAATTTTTATGATAGCTGAATTGGTTTCCTAAAAATTTCCTTTTAAAAAGAGGCAACTGAATAAAAGAACAATATGGCCAGCACCATTGTAAAGTAATGTTATTGGGTTTGCAACTGAAGTGTTGTACTTGTTTCTATTATAGATAACCCCTGGAGCAACCCCTGCATTAATATTTTATCAACCTTTTCCCTCCCCAAGCCTGAGAAAGCTTTGCTGAGAAGCTATCTCCTAGACTTTGGGTATTAACCTTTTTTTTTTTGACAGCCTGAAAGGCAAACCCCCTTAATTACTAGTAAGTGATCAAGTTCCTGGGAAGCCTGGTTTTTTACAGAATGAAACACTCCTAGTTAATGTACTTTCTTTTGCTATTCCTTATATAGTTATAAGTTCAAGTGAGAAAGCTTTCTGATTCAGATTTTTCAGCTCTTGAACAGTTGCAGCATTTCAGTAAGACCATATATTGAGGGTGCCCACTAAGACTTTTATGAGCCAAGACGAGGTCTTTTCCTGGGGGATGTTTCTTCTTCTTCTTCTTCCTCTTCATCATCTGGATAATCCACTAAACCAACTAAACTTCCCTATTAAAAAAATGAAATTAAAAATTAAAAATTTAACAATAAAATAAGCTGATCAGTGTGAATAACTTAAAATGTTCCTTCATTTTATAATTTTTTTCTTTTGGGTCACACACAGTGATGCTCCAGGGTTACTCCTGGCTCTTTGCTCAAGAATTATTCCTGGCAGTGCTGGGGGGACCATATGGATGCTGAGGATTGAACTCAGGTCAGCTGTATGAAAGGCAAACGCCCTACCCACTGGACTATAGCTCTAGCCCCCCATTTTATAATTTTGTCTTTGGGCTACACCTGGGTGGTGCTCAGGGATCTGCTTTTCTTAGGTGAGGTAGTACCAGGAATCAAACCTGGGACTCTTGCATTCAATTTATTCTAGCCTACTGAGGCACCCCTCCATCCCTAATTAAAAAGTACTTCAAGGGGCCGGAGCGATAGTCCAGCAGGTAGGGCGTTTGCCTTGCACGTGGCTGACCTGTGCCGGCCAGGGTTCGATCCCGGCATCCCATATGGTCCCCTGAGCACCACCAGGAATGATTCCTGAGTGCAGAGCCAGGAGAAACCCCTGAGCATTGCCGGGTGTGACAAAGAAAGAAAGGGAGGGAGGGAGGGAGGGAGGGAGGGAAGGAAGGAACGAGAAGGAAGGAAGGAAGGAAGGAAGGAAGGAGGGAGGGAAGGAGGGAGGGAGGGAGGAAGGAAGGAAGGAAGGAAAGAAACAAAGACAAGACAGAAAGAAAGACAAAAAAAGCACTTCAAAAGATGACAGAAATGGGGCCAGAGAGATAGCTCGATTTGTGAAGTAAATAGTTTGTATGTGGAAGCCCAGGGTTAATCTCTGGCACCATATGGCCCAGAGAGCACTGCTATATGTACCCCATACCCCAAAAAGGCAAAAAAAAAAAAAAAAAATCATACCTGTAGGGGATACAGCTCCGTGGTATGGTGCTTGTCTTGCTGGGTTTGATATCCCCAACACCACAAAAATGCTATTAGGAATCCTTTTTCTAATCACAAATCACTTCAAATGATGAAGCAAACTCATATACTTCAAATAATGAGTAACAGTGCAATAGATAGCATTCTGGCCCCAGGGCAACTGGCCATAGCAGGCAGAGTCTCAATCACAACAGGGAGAGCTGGCACCCAGCTCTCCCCTAGCTCAGCTGACCATGAGGCTCCCAGGAGGAAAGATGGGTTTTGGGAGTGGGCCCATCACCTCTGGGCGGGCTTCGAAGCAGCCAGATGAGACTCGCCCACCACAATAGCAGCCATTTTTGCTGTCCAGACGCCCAGCACATCAGAACCCGCCAGAAAAGACGCTGATCTCAAGACCAGATTAACAGAGTAGCCGAGTTTGAGCCCAGGTAAGTGGCTCCCAGAAGCGAAAGTCACCGGGCATTCATTAGAGCTGGGACCACCCCTTCCTCTCTCCATCTTGTTCCAGAGGCCGGGTGCCCCACCTCAGAACCGCACCAGGGCAACTGGCCATATCAGCTCTCCCCTAGCTCAGCTGACCATGAGGCTCCCCAACCCACTCTGCCGCTTGCGCCGCGTGGGTCCATCAAACTAGTGGAACCAATCATGTCCTAGAATAGACTACAGAGAGAAAGGAGATACAGAACCCGCCATGGAGGCGGGCTGAGGGGCAAGGAGGTGGGGACATTGGTGATGGGAGATGGGCACAGGTGGAGGAATGGGTGTTGGAACACTGTAAAATCAAAACTCAAACATGAGCATCTTGTGATTGTATATCTAAAGGTGGTGTAATAAAATAATTATTAACATTTATTAATGTTAAAAAATAGAGTATTCTTAGATAAATTTCATTTGTTTTCTATTTGGATCTTGGATTTTTAATGACATTACAATTCAATTAAGGAAAATTTCACTGGAAAAAATTTTATTTTCAAATAGCAGGACTCAAAGAATCAAGACGTGGGCGGAATGATCGTCCAGCAGGTGGAGCGTTTGCTTTGCACGCAGCCGGCCTGTGCCGGCCCGGGTTCGATCCCCGGCATCCCATATGGTCCCCTGAGCACCGCCAGGAGTAATTCCTGAGTGCAGAGCCAGGAGTGACACCTGGGCATTGCTATGGGTGTGACCCAAGAAAGCAAATAAATAAATAAATAAATAAATAAAAATCAAGACGTTAGTAGCTGGAAAAAGGTCTTGGAAATGAAGTAGTTTATTCTTCTAATTATATACAAGAGAACAGTCAACCAGTGGTTAAGATATTTTCTTTCAATATGTTTCTCATGCACATATTTCATCACTATTGTTTCTTTACTGCTTTCAAAGACTTGTTTAAAATGACTGAGATGATAAACATGAAATTGGTCCTTAAAAAACCCAAAAAGGAAGAGATAATTCAGGTATTTGGCCTTTTATGTATAACGGAATCCCTGTGTAAATCCTAAAGCTCTAAAACTCTAGGCAAAAAAAATAACTCTTCAGGGGCCGGAGCGATAGCCCAGCAGGTAGGGCGTTTGCCTTGCGCCGCAGCCGGCCTAAGCCGGCCCAGGTTCGATCCCCAGCATCCCATATGGTCCCCTGAGCACCGCCAGGAGTAATTCCTGAGCATTGCCTGGTGTGACCCAAAAAGCAAAAAAAAAAAAAAAAAAAAAAAAAAACTCTTCAGGCTCATAGTCATTTGAATAAGTCCATGACATACATATGACTGTTTAAGGGATAAAAGGGCTACCATATACACCTTGTTCAAATGCTTTAGATAAGCAAATACAAATGAAATAACTCAGATTTCATAACTAAGTAGCTCAGTATCTAAAGAATCCAGATGGGGCTGGAGAGAGAGTATACAGCAGGTAGGTTTTGCACACAGCCGACTTGTGTTCAATCCCTGTTACCCTAACTACCTGAGCCCTGCCAGGAAAACTCTCTGAATGCAGAGGCAGAAGGAAGCCCTGAACACCTCTGGGTGTGTCTCTTAATCTCAGGAAAAAGCATTAAATCTGGGAACTCACAAAAGGGATTACTGGTGGCTGGATCCTTCAGCATTTCACCTGAACCATACTTCCACAGGGACGCTACTGCGGCCCTGTGAAGAATTTATATATAAGCTATATTAGAGGTACTAGTGAACCCAGGTCTTGCATTTCTTCACCTCTCTAACTCATTGTAAACATACAAAGATATTCTAACTGTTAAGTGCCAACTCACATAACATATGAGAACAACTCCAAACCGCAAAGGTCACAATGGTAAAACAATGTAGAAACCCACCAGGTTTAATGAATGAAATCACTAGACCAAATGATTCAATCAGTAATAACGAGCTATATAACATCTCTGATAAACATTTAGAATGGAACTGTTAAGGATGCATAAGGAGTTTAATTAAGCAATAGAACACACTACCAATAAAATTCAAGAGGACATGAGAGCAGAATTGAGGAAAATGTAAATGAAAATACAACTAGAAATGACAGATCTGAAAAACTTGGTAGTTTTTTTTGGTAGGTGAAATGAAAAACTCACTGGAAGGCCTCAGCAGTAGAGTATCAGCTACTGAGGACAGAATTAGTGAGTTTCAAGATGAGGTAGAGAATCTCTAGACAACAGCAGATGAAAAATAGCCTCAAAACAAAACAACAGGGCCAGAGTGATAGTCCGGCAGGTAGGGGCGTTTGCCTTGCAGGCAGCCTATCTGGGTTCGATCCCCAGCATCCTATATGGTCCCCAAGCACTGCCAGGAGTAGTTCCTGACTGCAGAGCCAGAACTTAGCCCTGAGCATCGCTGGGTGGGCCCAAAAAGCAAAAAACAACAACAACTAAAACAGATAATAGGAGAACATCACGACAAAATCAAAAGTAATAACATAAGGATTATTGGGGTCCCAGAGAGGCAGGAGGAAAAACCTAATGAAGAAGCAATTGTCAAAGCCATCACTGCTGTGGGAGCAGGAGTGAGTACAGAGTGGGGTATTTGCCTTGCATATTGGTCTACCTAGGTTCAATCCCTGGCATCCTATCTGGTAATTAACTGGGGTATGGCATCCCGTATCCCAATTACTACCAAGCACTGCCAGGAGTAATTCCTGAGCGCAGAGCCAGGAGTAACTACTGAGTATCGTTGGGTGTGACCCAAAAAGGGGAGAAAAAAAAGCTATCATTGCTGATCCTACCTGACTGTGGTAGGATATAGTGAAAAAATCTCAATGAAGTGAACATCTCCCCAAGAATACTTTGTGCAGCTAGTCTCTAATTCTGTGTACTTGAAGAAACAGTACAGTTTTACAGTCAAACAACAACTCAGGAACTTCATAGACTCAAAAAAATGGTTACAAGAAAAGCTAGAGCTACTTTTAAGACAAGATATGCCCCTCAAACACACCAAACTCCTGCAAAAAGATGGGACAAAACCCCAGAACAATCATCTCTCTGAATATCAATAGGCTAAATGCACCAACTAAGAGACATAGAGGTATGGAACAGAAAACTGAACTCAAAAGTGCTGCCTTTAAGAAACTCACCTTGGGGACAGAGCGATAGCCCAGCGGGTAGGGTGTTTGCCTTGCATGCGGCCAGCCCATGTTGGTCCGGGTTTGATCCCGGCATCCCACATGGTCCCCCGAGCACCGCCAGGAGTAATTCCTGAGTGCAGAGCCAGGAGAAACCCCTGAGCATTGCTGGGTGTGACCCAAAAAAGCAAAAAAAAAAAAAAAGAAAGAAAGAAAGAAAAGAAAAGAAAGGAAAAAAAAGAAAAGAAACAATTCATGCAAACAACGCCCTCTAAAAGTTTGGGTGTCCATACTAGTATCAGACCTCATAGACTTCAGACTGAAGAGAACAGTAAAGTTGAAGTTTCTTAACAGTAAAGTTTCTTAATGATCAAAGGGTTCTGTATATCAGGAAGAACACACACTCCTAAATGTATATGCACCTAAAGAGGGACCAGCAAAATACTTAAAACAACTGTCCAGTAATGAAACAAAGAAATATCTATTCAATAATAAAAACAAATTTTTCTTATTCCCCGCTAATGTATATAATAATATAGATATATAATATATATTAATGGGGAATAAGGAAATATATATATATTAGCAGGGAATAAGAAAAAAAATATAAAAATACAGAAAATATATAAAAATTTATATATATATATTGGGGCGGGAGCGATAGCCCAGCGGGTAAGGCATTTGCCTTGCACACAGCCGGCCTGTGCCGGCCTGGGTTCGATCCCGCCATCCCATATGGTCCCCGAGCACCACCAGGAGTAATTCCTGAGTGCAGAGCCAGGAGTAACCCCTGAGCATTGCCGGGTGTGACCCAAAAAGCAAAAAAAAAAAAAAAAAAAAAAAAATATAAAAAAATATATATATATATAAAAATAAGAAAAATATGTAATACTATATATGGTACTTTTCAGTTTTTGTTTACCGTTCAGCCACACTCAGTGCTGCTGAGGGAAAGGACCACACATCTATCTGTGCTTGGGAGACTCATGGTACTTGGAAATCATAGGCCTCATGTTTTACATTAAATATCCTGGCCTGAAACATGTTTAAGTTTAAAAAAAAATAATGCAACTTCATAGCAACAGCTTTACCACTTCTAAATTGCACATCTTTATTTTCATTATCTCACCTGCATTGGTAATAACTGCACTGGCAGTTATTCAAAATAAAAGGTTAAAAAAAATAGTGTTGTTGGCATCTTGCTTTGCTTTCCTGATTTCATAGGAATGTTTTGAAGTATAAAAGGTAGCTCCTAGTGTCAACCACCATATGGTCCCTTGAACACCAGGTGAGCAATAGCCCCTGAAAACCACCAGATATGGCCCAAAGTACCATACAAAAATACCTCCCCCAAAAAAAACCTTGAGTACTCCAAATTAATATTTGGCCATAGATATTAATCTGCTTATATAAAAGCCTAAATTATGTGCAATAAACCCATATACCTTAAGAATCAATTAAATGTCAATTTTTACATTCTCTGATGACCAATCAGTAAAGTTCATTGATGGAAAAATCACAGTTCAATGGTTTGTAGGGTATTTTCACATACCTTGGTGGTTGTTACTGTAGCCAAGTTTGTTGTCTTGGAAGAGGATCCATTAGAACTGGCTGGTGGGGTCTGAGTCACTATAGATTTACTGTTTGTGCTGTTTGTTCCATTAGCAGCACTAGTGGAATGGGAAAAAGTAAATTTGGAAGCCGCCAGAAGATGTCCTTTTGGGAAGGTTCTCTTTGTCTTCACTCTCTTTTGCTAAAGCCAAAGTAAATTTTTAATCTTTATTAGTAAATATTCTGAATATCTGATAAAACTAAAATAAACTGCCTTTGCCTTATTTTAAGCACAGAATATGATGTATATGGTGACATGTCTTTACTGAAATGTAAAAAAATAAAATCTCAGAAGTTTTCCCAGAACCTTGCCAGTGATTCCTGAGCATAGAGCCAGTAATAAACCCTTGCAAACAGTTGGGTGCAACCCCAAACAAAAATCCCCAAACTCTTACAAGGGGCCCTGGATGTTGGAAAGTGCATGTCTCATATGCACACACACCAAGAGTCTCCCCTTTCCCACTCTCATACTAGAATTTGCTGCACTTAGTACACTTCAAGGATTCATTAGTTATTTTAATCTTTTATTGTCTCTTATACTTCTGGTTAAAACCAGTATTTCCTATATGTGAGCATGTTGAAAGACTAACGACAGTGATATGATCATGTCGTTTTCTCTAGCTCTTAAATATTCTAGGTTCCTTTTTCTTTCTTAAAAAAAAAAAAATCAAGGGGCGGAGCGATAGCCCAGCGGGTAGGGCGTTTGCCTTGCGCGGCGGCCCATGCCGGCCCGGTTCGATCCCCGGTGTCCCATATGGTCCCCAGAGCACCGCCAGGAGTGATTCCTGAGTGCAGAGCCAGGAGAAATCCCTGAGCGTTGCCGGGTGTGACCCAAAAAGCAAAAAAACAAAAAAAAACAAAAAAAAAAAAAAATCAAGGGGCCAGAGTAATAGCACATTGGGTAGGGCCAAGAGTAACCCCTGAGCATTGCTGGTGTGACCAAAAAGAGCAACAACAACAACAAAAAAAAAAAAAAAAAAAAAGTCAAGTAGATGTTGACCATTATTTGTTTCATTTTTTCTGGGCTATATTTATTGGTGTTGGAGGCTATTCCTGCTCCATTGTGGTTCTCAGCAATACACTCCCTAGCAATACTTAAGGGACTGAGTTAATATGAATGAAATGTGAGCCTCCTGGATGCAAAGCATATGACTCTAGCCTTCTGAGACATCTTTCCAGCTCCTATATTTCCTGACTGCTACTCTATCTGTATGTTTTTAACTGAATGCAGTATTTCATGTACAGCTTTATTTTCTCTTTTGCAGCAGCCAGGAAGTACCTTTAATGAATTAAGTTAGAAGAATCTGACTATTACAAGTACAAAGACACCTTAATAAGCAATTTGCTCCTTCAGTTTGACTTAAGTCAACAAAACTTTATGAGTGAAAAAAGAGGTGAGGTTAGGTACAACAGTTTCAGGAAAAGCATACTAATAAATACCAACCAGAAAAAATGTCCTTAGAAAATGTTTATATTGAAAACATAACCTTTCATTAAGTTCAGGGATGTTTTTGTCTTTTAAGAGTTGGGTCCCCCTTGTGGTGCCATACTCAGTTGTGCTCAGAGCTTTCTTGTAACTGTCTCTGCTCAGGGATCATTCCTGGTGATGCCCTGGAGGTGATAGTTGGTGCTAGTTTTCAAGCCAAGTTGGACACATTGCAAAGCAAATCATCTTTACCATCTCTCTGACCCAAGAATTAGTTCTTATTGAGCATTTATATATACATGATAGTACTTGAGTAATAGTAAATCCTCAGGCCACAAGACGAATGAGATTTGTTAAAGGATACAAATCTTATCAGTTGCATAAACAAAAACATATTTGATAAACAGTTAATTTTACTTTCTTCCTTGATACTGTGTATTTCAGAAACATTTCTAATTATTTAAAATATAAAAAAAAGCATAATTCTTTTTTTGTGCTCAGCTTTTCCTCAGTTGTAAAAAGCAGAGTGCCATGTAAAGTTCCTATATTTTTTTTTTTTTGGGGGGGGGTCACACCAGGCGTGCTCAGGGTCATAAGGGAGCAAGGAATCAAAGTCAGCTTTGTGCAAGGCAAACACCTACCCTCTGTACTATCACTCCAGCTCCATGTATTTTTTCCCCCTTCTCTTTTGGTCACACCTGGCAATGCTCAGGGGTTACTCCTCGCTGCGCACTCAGGAATTACTCCTGGTGGTGCTCAGGGGACCATATGGGATGCCAGGGATCAAACCCTGGTTGGCCACGTACAAGGTAAACACCCTATTCACTGTACTATCTCTCTGGTCCCCTCTATGCATTTCTACGGTCTTAATTTTTATTGGAGATTTCAATACAGATATAAAGCTAAAACTGTTCACAGAAAACAAAGTATAAGCAAATAAATTCCTAAGTAGTAAGAACAGCAATTTTCAAGAAGTTCTGAACATGAAAAGAATACCCAAGTTAGGAAAAGGTACATAATCTTAAAAGGTGTAGTTTAGTATAAAACTCAACTTTCATGATTTATAAACTCTGATCAAACCTACACAGTGACTAAATATGTTCTGCATTAAGTGACAGAATATGCTAGTTTAAAATACACAGTACCTTTTTCGTCTCCATAAATTTTTCATAGCTATCTGGGAAATCATCTTCTGACTTAGATTTTTCCACTGATGCCACAACAGCTTTACCTTCTTCCTCTTCCTCTTCATTAAACCACATTTCTTCATCCTCTTCCAAGGCTTTTGCATCTCTGCGGTATCTGTTACTACGTAATATAGATGGTACACTGTAAGAAACATACCACAAATATTGAGAATGATTTTTCAATCATTCATGACCAGAGTTTGAGATATATATGACCAAGAGGAAGTAATGACAATATAATTTTTATCAAAATCACCTCAATGGGAATATAAGGTATAACCAGAGATGCTTAATGATATCGAAGGATGCTGCAAACTAAAAATGTGCGATCAATTATAATGTGGAGCAGTAATTTTTCATGTAAGGGGCTTAAGGCAGGAGGCAGGAAGATATCCTATTTATTCCTTTATGCAACTCTATAAAACTAATGATAGAAAATTCCTGGGTAAATTTCTTAAGATCGAAGTAAAGAATATTTTGGAAGTAATTTTAGAGGCTATAAATATAATATAAAGAATACCTGTTCAGTTTTTTGATTCTGTCTGTCCTTTTCTTGTTCATACTTAGTCTTCAATCCTTTGAATGTCTGAACATATTCAATTGATTCAAGTGCCTTATAAAAGTTTTCAACTATATGTGTAGTAAGAGACTTGATATCTTCCTGTATAAGCATAAAATTTACATTTCAGATACAATACATTAGGAGAAAAACTAAAAAAAAATTAATAGGCTAAAGAAAAGGGTTTTAATGAACAGAAACTTCAGCAAGGAAGAAATTCAAATGGCCAAAAACATATGAAAAAATGCTCATCATCACTAATTATCAGAGAGATGCAAATCAAAACAACAATGAGATACCACTTTACACCACAGAGACTGGCACATATTCAAAAGAGCAAAAACAACAAGTGCTGGCGTGGATGTGGGGAAAAGGGACACTCATCCATTGTTGGTGGGAATGCCGGCTGGTACAGCCTTTTTGGGAAAACAATATGGACTTTCCTCCAAAGACTAGAAATTGAACTCCCATTTGACCCAGCCATACCACTCCTGGGAATCTACTCTGGGAAACCAAAAATACGCAGCGGAAACACCATCCCTACTTTTATGTTCATAGCAGCATTATTCACAATAGCCAGAATCTGGAAACAACCAGAGTGCCCTAAAATCGATGACTGGATAAAAAAGCTTTGGTACATCTACACAATGGAATACTATGCAGCTGTTAGGAAAAATGAAGTTATAAAATTTGCCTATAAATGGATGGACATGGAGAAGATTTATGTTGAGCGAAATTAGCCAGAAGGAGAGAGACAGATACAGAATGACTGCATTTATTTGCATGGCATAAATATATATGTACATATTATGATACCAATATCCAAGGTCAAGTGAAACATATATCAGGAGGTCTTGTCCAAGGTGGAAATTATCACAAGCGTGTGGGAGTCAGAGGCTAGGTAAGACAGAAAATGGAAGTGTGCTAACAATGTTCGAGGGTACTAATGCCAACTAGAACTGAGCATTAAATAGAGGCAAAAAGATACACATGACAACCCTTTAATGTATGTTCTGTAATCCATAGTCTGGAGGGAAAGGAAAAGAGAAGAGAGAGAGAAATGGAAAGAAATAAAGAACCTGCCATGGAGGGAGGGCGGGGGGGGAGGGACCGGGGACATTGGTGGTGGGAGATGGGCACTGGTGGCGGGATGGGTGCTGGAACACTGTATGACCAAAACCCAAATATGAACTTTTTAACTGTATATCTTTGTAATTGTAAAAATAAAAAAATTAAATTAAAAAAAGGGTTTTATAGAAACAAATGCCCTATTTTCTTAAATTTTTGCCCAGACTCCACAAAAATTTGTGAAAAAAAAATAGTAGCAATTCACTGGAGTCCTATCAAGGAAGTACAAAGAACATTTGAAAAGTAAATGGATTTACTTTTGTTATTACTATTATTATTATTATTATTTTTTTGCTTTTTTGGGTCACACCCAGCAGCGCTCAGAGGTTTCTCCTGGCTCTGCACTCAGGAATCACTCCTGGGGTGCTTGGGGGACCATATGGGATGCTGGGGATTGAATCCAGGCCGGCACAGGCTGGCAGCATGCAAGACAAACGCCCTACCTGCTGGGCTATCTCTCTGGCCCGTTATTTTTACATTTACATAACATTACAATTTTAAAAAGCTCTTCTATATACAAATTTACTTGATCCCTCATAATTCAGTGACAAAGACTTTTAGTTCCATTTTTGCAAGAAAGAAAATTGAGGCAGAAAGGTTGAGTACATACAGCTTTTTGTATAGGTAATGTAGAAATATTTTCAATATAAGGTGCTACTTATTGACAACTGTTTAAATGCTATCAAAATGGCAGAATGGGGCTAATTTTACCTAAATGCAGAGCTGTCTGACTTACCTAAATATAGTCTTCTGATGTTTGTGTACATGTATATAGACAAACAGTTCTGATAAACTATTAATTTGAATTCTACTTGTTTATTCTGGAAAATTTTAAATGATCTTTGTGAAATAAACCAACAGTGATAATTTCTAAAGTCTTCTTACAGATGAAATATTTTAAGTGATAACTATATGTAGGTACAAAGGAAACTCAATAATAAAAATAATTAAAGGTGTGATTCAAACTTTTACAAATACTGAGAAATATATAGACTACTTTTCCTTTTAGGTCACACCCAGAGATGATTGGAGCTACTCCTGGCTCTGCATTCCGTAATTACTTCTGGAGGTACTTGGCGGACCATATGGGATGCTGGGGGATAGAAACCAAGTGGTTGCTTGCAAGGCAAATGCCCTACCTGCTGTGCTATCACTCTGACTCCTAGGCCATTTCTTTAAAGGGGGGAAAAATTGGACCAAGTGATTATACAGTGGGTAGGTCCATGCCTTGCATGTGGCCAGCCCAGTTTTGATCCCCAGCATGCCCACTTGATCCACCGGAGCTGCCATAAGTGATCCTGAATACAGAACCAAGAGTAATAACCCATGAGCATAGCCAGGTTTAGCTGCCAAATATAAACTAAAAGGGAAAAAAAATACTTGATTTATTAGGACAATGTATTGTGAACCTGGGTTCAGATACTTGGTGAGTTAGTTTTCTCTCTTTTACAGGCTAAAACTATTTCTATCTTCATCTTTTCTAAAATTGTACTTCTTGTTAAGCAACAACTATAAGAAAAATCAGAGTTGGGGCTGGAGCGATAGTAAAGCAAGTAGGGTGTTTGCCTTGAACCCAGTTGACCTGGGTTCGATCCCTAGTATCCCATATGGCCCCCAAGCACTGCCATGAGTAATTCCTGAGTGCAGAACCAGGAGTAACCCCTGAACAGCACTGGGTGTGACTCAGAAAGAGCAAACAAAACAAAACAACAAAAAAAAAAAGAGTCAAATAATCTTAATATAAGAACAGCATGTCATTAGTGCAATCTGATTTTTAAGACACGCTGTTTCAAAGTTTAGAGCTTTGAGTTGCTTTCAAGACTTCAGAATGTGTAGCTATTTCTCCTAGCAGGATTTTTCAATGGGTGAAAAAGGGTAAAAAGATGTTACCAGTTCTACAGTTGTATGTCTTATTCCTGTTATAATGACAATTTATGCAATTTTTTCTTTTTGTTGTTGTTAAGTATTTATCGAACATTTCATGACAAATTTTATGTTGTTTAAAACAGATGTAACATGTTAAGCCCTGACTGCTTTTACCCAAGCAGGACAGAAATCTCTGTATCTCCTACTTATTAAATAAGGAAGCTGGAGCAGCAGTCCTGCTTATTAACCTTAACCAGCTTAACAGTCTGCCTAACCTTGCCTTAAAAACTTGACAGCAACATTCTAACTTTTATGCATCTTGTCTTTATGGCTACTAAAGGTGTTCCTTTTAAACTTTTGTATTTATTTTAATCCCTATCCCACAATAGCTGAAGATCATATGAATGGCATGCTTAACTAAATTTATATATGTAACAACTGAGCAGAGTATGAGTTAGTCTATGCTGCATTTCACTTTAAAATTTCATAATGAAATAAAAATAACATCAAAATGCCTTATTATTTTATAGTGAGAATACTTCAATATAAACTTACCACTCTTATGAATTCAAATAACTCAATAACAGCAGAATTCAATAGATTGTACCGAGTTCCGTTATCCAGGAGAGCATTTATAACGGGCTCAAAAAGATTTCCCTTGGTGATATAACGATTATAAAATTCATCTTTAAGGCCAATTATCCGCCTCATGAAGCGAAGAGCACCTAATTAAAATTAATACAGGAGGTAAGTTAATCTTATTAACAACATAAAGGTATTTTTGTATAAAGCAATGTACATATTTTTCTAATAAGAAAAGCAAACCTTCAATAAACATAACTGGACTTTAAGAAAAGAGAATTAGGGATAGACCACTGTCACTGATGATGACTATAATTTCATTCACACAATTCCAGCTCCCTTTGCCTTGTAATAAGTATCTTTAAGCCAATACTACCCTCCTTATTATCAATCCTTTGTTTATCAATTGCTTCCGAATTACTTTTTACTGAAGTAAACATGTACTTGGCAGATCAGACTGTTTTGCAAAAGAATAGAGTAATAATCACGTTTTCACATTTTAGAATATAAAAAAACTCCCTTTAAACCAAACCAGTCTTTTCTTAGCTATATTTGGTAGTCTTAATGCTAAAATTACTACACAATATTAAAAGTATAATTTCAATACTTTATTATTATTTGTTCATCTTTAGCTTTTAAGTCCTCCCCCTAAGTAGTTTAATTTATTCTACAGATACTACTAGAAAAATATCTTTAAAACTCAAGATATCCAATTTTAAAGATCAGTCTCTAAGTTCAATCCTGTTCACATAATGAAGTCATTAAAAAAAATGCGTGCCTGTTGAAAGAGGTGCTCTGTATTATCTGAGAATAAAACAAAAATATGCCATATAAGGCATAAAAGTGAGTAGATGCCCTTGGGTTACACTAGCATGTGACAGGACGTATGGAGATGTTACTGGTGCCCGCCTCGAGCAAATCGATGATGAACGAGAAGACAAGTGATACAAGTGATGTTAATTATAACATCAGATACTGGGGAGGTAAGGGCTAGAAAGAGAATAGAGCTGTAAGGTATCTTGTTGCAGAACTCCTAAGGGCCGCTGCATCTGCTCTGGATTGCCTCCTGCAAATCACTCCGTAGATAAGGGGGTAGTCTAAATGTGGCAGTTTATCCGACCATGTATGCTGTACTAGCTGGTATAAATATTCTCCCATGCTACCACAATCATCGTGGGACTAGCTAGATCTTACCAGCATATTAGCCTGGCCACGTAGGACACCTAAGTAATTAGACCAGAGAGAAATGCTGTTTGCTTCCAAGCAAACAAGCATGGCTCCCTAATATACTCAAAGGCAACTAAAATATAAAACTACAATGAAGTAGAGGAGACTTGTGAAGGCTTGGAGAAATATTTAACTGGCATTGGTATTGGTCAAGGACATGCCATCTCAGAAACCCCCTTCTCTACACTTCAAAAGCATTCCTAAGCAGATTTTGGCTCAAAACATTAGCACAGTAAAGGCCCTAGGTGAGGTGCAGGGAGGGATTACCTAAGGGCATTGGACCCTCCCTGCTTTCCATAACAGTGGAAGGAAGGTCTGAGTTACAGGGATATAAACTAGCTGGTTCCCGCTCTCGCTTCCTTCTTCTTCCTTGTGGGATCTCTCTCCTTGTGAGCGTGCTTTCCCCTTGGAAGCTTAATAAAGTGGGTTTGGAGTGATGGCATGGGCCTGCCTAACATATGGCCCATCTAGGTCCAAACCCCAGCAGTACCCTGAACCCCTCTAGGAGTGATCTCTGAGCACAAACAGGAACAGAACCTAGAGCCAGGTATGGAAGCCTCCAAAATCAAAATTAACTGACTAAATAAAAGATAAAAAGTCAAAGTTCTCAAAACCATCTTTTGGATGGCTTGATATATGTTGACTGACAAACTTACTGGGTAATTTTGGCTTTTATCTTTTAAATATATACCTCCCTAATACATTTTATAAAAAATGTTCAGTTAAAATGTTACTTACACAGGGCCAGGAAAGTATGCTTTGAATTCATCAAGACCAAGACTCTTCTTAGTAAGTCCTTGTTCATAATATAGTTTTTAATGTGATATGTGTGATGCTCCACACAAAATGTGAGTAACTCTAAAATTAAGGCAAGCAGCTGTGCTGTCTGATAATTATCTACAAAGAAAGTAAATATTGCAAGTACATTTAGAGATTAGGACTTTACACTTTATAATTTCAGCAAAAAGTAAAATTCAATTTATTTTACAATTAAAGAAGCTAAAATTTTAATGTCTTCATTAAGCAAACTCTTCCAAAGTATTATCAACTTTACCTATTTTAATAGATATTTCTTAAGGCTTTGGTATAAAATAATGTTGAAGAAAAATATTTCTCAATAAAAATTTATAAACATAATTTAAAAGTCCCTCATTGTATTGAGATTTTCTTAGTAGTGTTTCCTTAAAAAGTGCTATATGGGCCGGAGAGACAGACAACCATCATCTACTCTTGAGTTTTTCAAGAGGGTAACACACAAAAAATATTCCAGTCCTCCTTTGGGCCAGAGTACAGTGGGTTGGGAGCTTGCCTTGTATGTGGCTGACATGGGGCAATCACCCTGCCCAGCCAGAATTTTTTGATAGTTTAAATATTTGCTTCACAATTAAAAACAGATTCTCTTAATTTCTTGATTCCCAAATTTTACTTACAAAATATTTTGAAACACTGATTTGAAACATTACATGTCTTGTAACATTTACAACTATTATAACTTCATCAAATTTTGACATAAAATTACTCATCATATTTGTATTTTTCAATCTCTGAACAGTTTCCTTATTGAAACTGATTTCAGAACTTTGATGAGAATGGTAGAAATGACAGGATGCAAGATATACAAAGTATATAAGTATTTCATACTATTAGGTCCATAACTGGTCTGAGTGTTTCAAACAGAAGAGTGTTTATATTCGAGTCCATAAAAAACACCCAAGCAGGGGCAGGAGCAGCAGGACAGCAGGCAAGGTGCCTGCCGTGTGTGGCTGACCAGGTTCCTTCCCAGCATCCTATATGTCCCCTGAGCAGGAATAACCTGAGCACTACTAAAGTGTGGCACCCAAACCAAGCTAATCAAAACAAAACAAAGCCCTCCCCAAAACAATACCTAAGCATAAGACCATTTTGAAGACTAGTTTAAAATAGATCTTAGATTAAAAGATTAAAAAAATATGGAACCAGAGAGATAGTACACCAGTTAGGGCGCTTGACTTACATGTGGCTAGACAGTGTTCAAGCCCTGGCATTCCCTATTGTCCACTATGCACCTCCTGAGTATGGCCAGGTATAGCCCCAGAACAAAACAAAAATTCAAAATTAAGAACTAAGTCTCCTTGACTTTCAGTTGTCTTCTCACAATATGTCAGCAAATAAGCCCTACATTTACAAAAAAAAAAGTTTTTCAATGATCTTCTATATTGAAAAATGCTTTTCTTAATCTTGTATGAATGTACTATCCTGTGAGTAAGAACAAGGTTACAGTAAAACAGCATTAGTTTATAAAACAATACTTACCAGGACAAATTGCATTGCTTTTGTTAGATCCAACAATACTATCTAAAGAACAAAACAAAACACAGAAGAAAAAAAACCCTGGTTACTTCAAATCTCTTACAAAATTGGAGCAGATGAGTAATTATTAGAAGCTGATCATAAATATGATTTTAAAGATATTAATGATAAATAAAACTGATATATGTTCTTTTTATTTTCTCTTAGGCTTTCTTCAACAACACTGATGTCTCTGCATCTCACTTTGTTGAACAGAGAATATAGAAATTTTTTAAATGCTAAAATAGCACATGATAGGGCCGGAGTGATAGCAAAGCGGGTAGGGCATTGCCTTGCATGCGGCTGACCTGGGTTTGATACCCAGCATACCATATGATCCCCCAAGCATTGCCAGAAGTAATTCCTGAGTGCAGAGCCAGGAGTTACCTGAGCCATCACTGGGTGTGACCCAAAAGGAAAAAAAATAGAGTAAAATAAAATAAAATAAAATAGCACATGGTAACTGTGATTTAAGCTTTGAAATCTAAAATTGTATTTTTAAGTAAATTTTATTTTAAGGAATACATTTATGTATGTTTATGTAGGTAAAAAATATTGTATATGGAACACTGAAACAGTAAAAAGTTGAACACAAAGGTGCATTAGAAACAGAATGGCTAAACTATAGCATACTTTTCCACTAGCTTGAAGTCTATGCTCTCACTTTCTCTTACACTTCTCTACTTAAAAACAAAAAAAAAATGAGACTAGTATAAAAATAAAGTTAGAAATGAAACAAAACAAAGACTGTGTACCTTATTAGATGCCCAAAGTAACACTGGGTAAGAGAACTCTTTGATGTATACAACAAAAATCAACTTACAAACTTTGAAAAGTTGAAAAAAGTTACATGTCATAATAATACAAATTCAGGGCTATAAATAAAATTCAACAATCCAACCCAATCGTGAACAGTTTTGTAATGGTCTATCTCATGGTGATGCAATATAAAAAAAATTCAACAATCCTTAGAAATGGCGATTTTACCAAGGTGCAGAGTAATGCAAAGGGTGTGCAAAGAACTTCAACTGTATCTGCTATTTTTTCCTGATACAAAGTATTTAGGGAGAAGAAATGGAGCAATAGCACAGCAGATAGGGTGGCTGCCTTGCATCCAGCTGACCCGGGTTTGATTACCAGCAACTCATATGGTCTTCAGAAGACTGACAGGGCTAATTCCTGAGTGCAGAACCAGGAGTAAACCTCTGAGCATTGCTGGGTGTGACCCAAAAGCCAAACAACGCCCCCCACCCCCCACCCAAACCAAGTTTTTAGGGAAAAATGGTTATTTTTTTTTCTTTTTGGGTGATACTGAGTAATGCTCAGGGGTTACTCCTGGCTCTGCATTCAGTAATTAGTCCTGGTGGTGCTCAGGGACCATAACAAGTAAATAATCCATCAGATAAACCTGATTTCACTATTTATAAACAAGTTATAACAGTTAAAAGACCCTACCCTTTTCACATTTGTCTTCAGATGTATTGGTCAAAAGTGGTGCTGTGAGGACATGCATACAATGGTTGTAGAAGAAATTGAGAAATTCACTCTTTTTCAGTTTTCTGAAATACAAAAATTAAAAAAAAAACCCATTACCTTCATAATTTATGTTTTTAAGAATTAGCAACATACATCATAAACAACAGACACTCTAAAAGAATAAATCTAGTGGGGGGCTAGAGCGATAGTACAAATGGTAGGGCATTTACCTTGAATGTGGCTGTCCCAGGCTCAATCCCTGGCATCCCATATGGGCCCCTGAGCACCATGAGGAGTAATTTCTGAGTGCAGAGCCAGGAGTAACTCCTGAGCATTGCTAGGTGACCCCAAAAAGTCAAATTGATTAATTAAACCCCGCCACCAGACCCTAGTTATACTTGGACCAGACCAAAAGTATAGTGAGTGCATTTGCCTTGCATGCCGTTCATCTGGGTTTGATTCCTGGTATCCGTATGGTTCCCAAGCCTGCTAGGAGAGTGACTCCTAAATCCAGGCAGAGCCAGGACTAATCCCTGAGCACTGCTGGGTGTGGTCCCCAAACCAGAATCAACCCCCCCAAATGCCAACTAGTTATATTCATCTTTGTCCTTTTTCTTGCAGAACTACAAAAATCAAATCTATTTCATATTAATGTATATATATATATATATATATATATATATCTTATGCTTTTTGGGTTACACCCTGGGATGCTCAGTGATTATTCCTGGCTCTTCACTCAGGAATCCCTACTGAAGGTGCTCAAGGGACCATATGGGATGCTGGGCATTGAATCCAGGTTAGCCACGTGCAGGGCATACCCACTATACTATAGGTACAGCACCAAAAAAAAAAAAGTTTTTTGAATGTGCTCGTAATATAAAATGCAAATGATTAACCAAGCTATGAGATAGCAACATAACCAATTAAATTTTCATGTTTCAGTGGCTGGAGCAAAAAAAGGGAGGGGAATTGAAGGAACCTTCCTCAAAACATTTACCATGAGCTCACAGCAAACATTATACTCAATGGGGAAAAATGAAAAGCCCCTACCCCCACCCCCGCTAAGATCAGGCACAATATAAGGTAACCCACTATCACCATATCTATTCCAAACAGTACTTGACATAGCTATTAGGCAAGAAAAGATATAATTAAGGTTATCTAGATAGGAAAGGAAGAATAAACTTTCACGATTTGCAGATGACATGACATTGTTATCTAAAAAACCCTATGGGGCCGGAGCGATAGCCCAGGGGTAGGGCGTTTGCCTTGCATGAGGCAGAGGCTGGCCTCTGCTGGCCCGGGTTCAATCCCCGGCATCCCATATGGTCCCCTGAGCACCGCCAGGAGTAATTCCTGAGTGCAGAGCCAGGAGAAACCCATGAGCATTGCCGGGTGTGACCCAAAAAAGCAAAAAAAAAACAAAAACAAAACAAACAAACCAAAAAAAACCCCTAAAGATACTACAAAAAAGCTCTACTACCAAAAAAGCTCCATTACAAAAAGGAAAATTTTTCTAATAGTAAAGTGGCAGGCTACTCAATCAACATGCAAAAGTTCAAAGCTGTCCTATAGGTACCCAATGAAATAGAAGAGATATTAAAAGATCAATCCCCTCCATAACTGTGGCCCAGAAATACTAAGTACCTAGAAATCAGCTTAACCAAAGAGGTGCAAGATTACACAAGGAAAACTAGAAAAAAAACTAAATAAAGGAGGGCACAAGTGTACGATCATATCCTACTTGCTAGCCCTGGAGTTTTACATTGCTAATGAGGGATTGTTTTTCTCCTTCCTATAAGCCTTTTGCATATGCTTAGTTAGGCCAAGGGATTTGCTTCTTCTATAAACACAGACTGTCAGCTAAGTAGTGACTTATCGATAGCCCAGCGGGTAGGGCGTTTGCCTTGCGCAGGCCGGCCTGTGCTGGCCTGGGTTCGATCCCCAGCATCCCATATGGTCCCCCGAGCACTGCCAGGAGTAATTCCTGAGTGCAAAGCCAGGAGTAACCCCTGAGCGTCGCGGGTGTGACCCAAAAAAGCAAAAAAAAAAAAAAAAAAAAAAAAAATTTACTCCTGGGCTTCTGTTGTATTTTCCAGCTATAAGCCCCAGTACGATTTAGATTGGATCTAATTCCTCGTTCTCCCTATAGAGGTGTCCTCTACAGGAGACTGGATGGTACCAGGAAAAGAGCCCACCCCTGGCTATGAAATGGGACAACTCTTAGAATAAAACCCTTCTCTGACCCAAAGATTCAAGCAAGGTTAAAAAAAAAAAACAGCTTTGTGCTGACCCAGATAAGCAGTGAATGTAGAGCACTTAAGATTTTTTAAAATTAATTTATTTTTTGACAATTACAAAAATGTTCATGTTTGGGTTTCAGCCATACAGTGTTCCAGCACCCATCCTTCCACCAGTGCCCACCTCCCACCACCAATGTCCCTGGTACCCTCCCTCCCCTAGTCTGCCTCAGTGCCAGGTTTTCCATCTCTTTTCTCTTTCTCTCTAGAGCACTTAAGATTTGCCCTGGGGCAGAGCAAGACAAGACTGTAGTTATTGGAGGACCCTGAGTAATATGGAAGGGATGATCAATCTGGCATGGGGAACATAGTTTGGATCATATGCCATGATCAGCTCATGAAAGATCACCCTATATATTTAATCTCAGGTGCAGTTATATATGCCTATCTCTCTTATTGTGTTTATATAGGAGTACTAAACATATTATAGAAATTGTTTACCAGACTGAGAAAAGCAGTGCCCTGCATTAGCATATCTTAAGCCTGGTAAGCAGAGGTGTGGTCCCGTTGGGGGAACTGCAAGAGTAGGAAGAAGCTGGTTTATTTATACCTTGGTCCCAGCCTTGGCAGGGAATTTAGTTTCTTGCAGTTTAGGGGTCAATAATGTGTGTATGGGCCTCCTAGTGTGGTGTGGCAGAGTGCGTATAGCAGTTGGTGTGGAGTGAAGCTCTGAGAGGGGGAAACTGGCTCGTTCCTGGACAGTTCCATTACAGGTACTCCAGGGGTCAGTAAACATGTGGGTTGCTGTGGGTGTGCCAGCCCGGCTTGGCGCAGGGAATGAAATCCCTCCTCTCATCCCTGGCACCTCCAATGACCCAGTGGTTGTGCCTATGATCTGTGCAGATGCCATTCACCATGACCATGAACCAGCACTTAAGAGTAAATCTCCAGGGAGGCAGACCAGAGGCACAAATGATACAGCTACTTCCTGTGGTGCATGGCGCAAAGCAACCTTGTGCCATTATATCATAACAACCCAGTTTAATGTCAGGTATTTACCAAAACCTTTCCTAAAATATATATATTGCAATGATCAATGTGATTGCAGCTGGCTAGGAGAGCTGCCGGGGGAGTGGGGGGAGAGGCAGTGGCCTTTGGTGGTGTAGGGGCACACTGGTGGTGGTGGTGAACAATGAATGTTGTGACAACTGTATTGTGAAGTAATCTGTAAATCATGGTGTTTTAATAAAGTGCAAAAAAAAAAAGCTTTTGAATTTTCTAAACTGGGCTCGTGACTTTTTTTTTTTTTTTTTTGCTTTTTGGGTCACACCCGTCAACGCTCAAGGGTTTCTCCCTGGCTCTGCACTCAGGAATTACTCCTGGCAGTGCTTGGGGGACCATATGGGATGCCGGGGATCAAACCTGGGCCGGCATGGGCGGCCACGTGCAAGGCAAACGCCCTACCTGCTGGGCTATCGCTCTGGCCCCAGTGACTCTTTGTTTATTGGTCATCCCCCAGCATAACCAGGGAAGCTGATAGACCCCGATATTATTGGGGACTCCAAAAAAGCTCCAACATGTAAGGAAATGGAAATGCACCCCTTGCTCATGGACTCATGAATTAGGAGGATTAACATTTTCATTATGCAATAGTCCCCCAAAGCAGTATACAGATTCAATGTAGTTCCTATAAGGATATTCATGGCATTCTTCAAAGAAATAGATAAAATAGATCAAACACTCCTAAAATTCATATGAAAAATCACCCGTTTCCTATGCTACCTTCCCCTCCCTCTCCTGCACTATTCCCTAGCCAAAGCAATCTTTAGGAAAATAGAAAATCCAGAGATAGGGGCTAGAGTGAAAGCACAGTGGGAAGGGCGTTTGCCTTGCACGTGGCCGACTAGGGTTCAATTCCCCGGCATCCCCCAGTGCTGCCAGGAGTAAATCCTGAGTTTAGAGCACAGAGTAATCCCTGAGCATTGCTGTGTGTGACCCAAAAAAAGGAAAAAAGGAAAGAAAAAAATCCAGAGATAGACCTACAGGTATATGGTCACTTAATCTTTGATAATGGAGAAAAATTTGAGGTGCAGCAAGTAAGAATCTGCACGGCAGAGCTTGGATAGCTACCCATGTCGTATTTGACATGCCAAATCCAGTAACAATTATAGACCTCATTCCCATGACTTGATGGAATGGTTTGGGGCTCTTTATGTTCCTAGAGCGGGCAGATGCCCTTGGACTATCTCGCATGGTACAGGACGTATTGAGATTTTACTGGTGCCCACTCGACTAAATTGATGATCTACCGGAAGTCACGTGATCAAGAAATAAGAATCTTCAACAAGTGGTGGTGGAAAACTAGTTAGCCACATGCAAAAAACTGAACTCAGACCTTTTTCTAATACCATGTATAAAAGTCAAATCAAAATGAACTAAACAATATCATGCAGAGACTCAGACACAATGGGGAGAGCAGCCATCTGGCTCTCCCCTAGCTCAGCTAACCATGAGGCTCCCGGGAGGAAAAACGGGTTTTAGGAGTGGGCCCATCACCTCTGTGGGGCCTCAGAAGCAGCCAGATGAGACTCGCCCATCATAACAGCCGCCATTTTTGTTGTCCCGATGCCACAGCACATCAGAGTCCACCGAGGAGAGATGCTGATCTCAAGACCAGATTAACAGAGTAGCTGAGTTCAACCCCAGGTAGGCAGCTCTCGGAAGTGGAAGTCACTGGGCATTTGTGAGATGGAGCTGGGGCCACCCCTTCCCCTCTCTGACTTGTCCCAGAGGCCGGTGGCCCCACCCACGAACTGCCCCAGGGCAACCAGCCATATCATGCAGAGACTCAAACACAACAGGGAGAGCTGCCCTCTGGCTCTCTGCACATCAAACTAGTGGAACCAATCATATCATAGAATATACTACAATCCACAATGTGTGAGAAAGGGAAGCAAGAAGGAGAGAGAAAGAGAAAGATACAGAACCTGCTATGGAGGCAGACTGGGGAGGGGAGGGAGGTGGGGACACTGGTGATGGGAGATGGGCACGGGTGGAGGGATGGGTGTTGGAACACTGTAGAACCAACACTCAAACATGAACATCTTGTAATTGTATATCTAAAGGTGGTATAATAAAAATTAAAAAAAGAGAGAAAGAGAGAGAAGAGAGAGAGAGAGAGAGAGAGAGAGAGAGAGAGAGAGAGAAGCAATAAAGAACCTGTCATAGAGCCAGGCTAGGAGTGGGAGGAGGGAATTGGGGACACTGGTAGTGAGAAATGGGCACTGGTCAAGGAATGGGTGCTGGAACAGTGGATGACTTGAACATCTTTGTAACTGTATAACTCAGGGTGCTATAACAAAATATTTTTTAAAATATGAACTAAAGACCTTGATATCAGACCTGAATTCATAAGGTATACAGAGAAAAACATAGGCAGAACTCTCCCTGACATTGAAGCTAGGGATATCTTTAAGGATGAAATGTCACTGATCGAGCAAGTTGAAGCAAAGATAAACAAATGAGACTACATTAAATTAAGAAGCTTCTGCACCTCAAAGGAAAATACAACCACAATACAAAGCCCACAGACTGGGAGAAATTATTTTTCTACCACTAATCCAATAAAGGGTTAATATCCAAGATATATAAAGCACTGGCAGAACTCTAAAAGGGAAAAAAAATACAACCTTATCAAAAATTGTGAAGAAGGGGCCGGAGCGATAGCCCAGCGGGTAGGGCGTTTGCCTTGCACGCGGCTGGCCTGTGCCGGCCAGGGTTCGATCCCCGGCATCCCATATGGTCCCCCGAGCACCGCCAGGAGTGATTCCTGAGTGCAGAACCAGGAGTAACCCCTGAGCGTCGCCAGGTGTGACCCAAAAAGCCAAAAAAAACAAAACAAAACAAAAAAAAACCAAAAATTGTGAAGAAGAGATGAACAGAAACTTCCTCAAAGAATCACTACAAACTGCCAAAAAGCACACACACAAAAAAGCTCCAAGTCACTAATTCAGGACAATGCAAATCAAGCAGGTATCATTTCAGACCAGAGAGACAGGCACCATCAAAAAAAAAAAAAATTAGTGTTGGTGAGGATATTGCCAAAAGGGATCCTCATTCATTGCTGGTATGAATGCTAACTGGTCTAACCTTTTGGAAGACAATCTGGACAGTCCTCAAATACTAGGAATTAGGCTTCCATATGACCCACTCCTGGGAACATATCCCAAAGGCTCAAAAGCACAATACAGGAAAGACCTCTGCATTTCAACTGAAATTGTAGCACTTTTCACAATCACCAGAATCTAGAAATAACCAAATGTCAAGAACAGATGACTGCAGAAAGGAGCTGTTTCACATACATAATGGAATACTATTCAGCTGTAAGAAAAGATCAAATCAAACAATTTGCTGCTATGTGGATGAATCTGAGTGTGTATCTCGTGTTTTGCGTGAAATCAGAGGAAGAGAACAGACATAAAATGATCTCACTCACATGCAGGATATAAAGAAACTTTGTAGGGAAAAAGCAAATGCCCAAAGCCAATAGAGCAAGATTATGGCTGTCAGGGTATTTACCTTTTATGCAGTTGACACAGGTTTGATCTCTGGCACCGCATAAGGTACCCCAAGCCTGCCAGGAGTGATCTCAGAAAGCAGAGCCAGAAGTAAAAGCCCTGAGCACTGCCAGCTGTGGACGCAAAAGCGGAAGGAAGGAAGGAAGGAAGGAAGGAAGGAAGGAAGGAAGGAAGGGAGAAGGGAAGGGAGGGGGAGGAAGGGAAGGAAGGAAGGAAGAAGGAAGGAAGGGAGGGATGGAGGGAGAGAGAGAGGGTGGGAGGGAGGGAGGAAGGAAGAAAGGAAGGGAAGGAAGGAAGGGAAGGAGGGAAGGAGGGAGAAGGAAGGGAAGGGCGGAAGGACGGACAGACGGACAAAAGCAGGATGGTTGGATGGATGAATAAACAGGAGGACTGGTCTTAGTAGGAAGCTTGTCACAGGGATGGGTGTAGGAAGGGATAAGTTTGGGAAGGGAACACTAAAATGTGGTGGAGGAGAAAAGAGCTTGCAACAGAGGCAGGAGGGAAACTAGGGACACTGGTGATTGGTGAAGGGTAGTGAACACTGGCGAAGGGACTGGTGTTAGGTAGGCCATTGTAAACCAGAAACTCAATTATATCTTTTAAATTTTGTAATTCGTGGTGATTCAATTAAAAAGAAAAAATCATCTATAACTTATTAAAACACAACTTTTTTTTTTTAATCTCAGAGTAATTTCTTACATTAGTTGTAGCAAGCATATTCTCTGGATCAATTAGAGTGCGGAGAAGTCCCATTAACTGAACAGCACCTCCTAGCTCAGGATCAGTATCACAAATCATTTGCTCAATTACTACATTAATGAGAAGGATATCCTGGAAGAAAAGATACTCAATTAGATCTGATTTTTTTAATCAAAAACAGTTCCCTGTAAAGTTGTCTGGAAACACATATTAATAAAAATGACTATCAAAACCATGTCATACAATCTAACATCCTAGTATCAAAATATTACCCCTCTAAGTTTTAAAATTTAAACACCAATAAAAAAATTAAGAAACAGAATGGAGGGCTGAGCGACAGCCCAGCGGGTAAGGCG
>JAJIBD010013683.1:0-32714 GCA_021461705.1 Cryptotis parvus | reverse complement strand
TAGACAGTTTCTCTTGTTACAAAGACCACTGGCCAGAAGAGATAGTAACAGGAGGTAGGCAGCCAACCCCTGTTTGAATTCCTGGTCCCCCTGTGTGCTGCCAAAGAGTGAGCCCTGAGCGCAGCCAGGAATGGCCAAAAACAATACAGGGCTGGAGAGATAGTGTCCATGTTAATTGTCCTACACTCAGGTGACCCAGGTTTGATTCCCTACATGGTCCCAAGCACCAGGAATGACCCGTGAGAGTAGAGCTAGAAGTAAGCTCTGAGCATACCTTGGTGTAGCCCCCAAATAAAAACAAAATAAAAAGACCAAAGAGCCAGCCAGACCAGAACTGTCTTCCAATTCCATGTAATTGCTTTAGCTGTACTGGGTTCCAATCCACATGGGAATTCCTGGCAAGAGCCCCATTGTATACTGAAGCCTGAATTTGGAGAGCAGTCACATAGGCATAGCCTCCTGGTCATTTTCTAAATTAAAAAAAAATTTGCCAATTAGTCCAAGTATACTTACCTGTTGTGAGAGCTTTATTCACTCTGAGACAGTCTCAGAGAAAGACGAGAGAAAAGAGAAAAGCATTAGGAGGAGAGAAGTTACCTTAATTCTCCTTCAGAGTAGAACAGTGACTAAAATAAAACTTTTGTGTAAGAATATAAGTTAATAAGAATACCTTTAATAATTATGCCAGTGATCTCAGAGTACTTTTTAGCATTCATTGTTTTCTTTGTAAGGTATCATAGAATAGGAATTACCATATCTTAAATCTTTTCTTGTTTTTCAGTTTTTTCCCCCAACAATTTCCTTGAAAAAAATTGGGATCTTGAGGTTAGAGTAATAGTATGGGAGGTAAGGCATGCCTTGCATCCCCCTGACTTAGGTCCGAGTTCTCTTGAGGCACTGCCTGGGGCACTTCTGGGAATACAGCCCTTCTGAGCCCTGCTGTTGTGGCCCCAAAACAAGAAAGAGGAAGGAAGGAAGGAAGGAAGGAAGGAAGGAAGGAAGGAAGGAAGGAAGGAAGGAAGGAAGGAAGGAAGGAAGGAAGGAAGGAAGGAAGGAAGGAAGGAAAGGAAGGAAGGAAGGAAGGAAGGAAGGGAGGAGGGAGGGAGGGAGGGAGGGAAGGAAGGAAAGAAGGAAGGAAGGGAGAGTAGGGAGGGAGGGAGGAGAAAGAAAGAAAGGAAGGAAGGAAGGAGGGAGGGAGGGAGGGAAGGAGGGAAGGAAGGAAGAAGGAAGGAGGGAGGGAGGGAAAGAAAGAAAGGAAGGAAGGAAGGAGGGAGGGAAGGAGGGAGGGAAGGAAGGAAGGAAGGAAGGAGAAAGAAGGAGGGAAAGAAGAAAGGAAGGAAGGAAGGAGGGAGGGAGGGAAAAGAAGAAGGAAGAAAGGAAGGAAGGAAGGAAGGAGGAGAGGGAGGGAAGGAGGGAGGGAGGGAAAGAGAAGGAAGAAGGAAGGAGGGAGGGAGGGAAGGAGGGAAGGAGGGAAAGAGAAGGAAGGAAGGAAGGAGGGAAGGAGGGGAAGGAGGGAAAGAAGAAGGAAAGGAAGGAAGGAGGGAGAGGGAGGGAGGGAGGGCAAAAAGGAAAGGGAAGGGAAGGGAAGAAAGAAAACTTTCATCTTTTGGGAAGTATGACTTTCCTTTTAGATAGAGTTCAGAATACAAAGTACTTTCTGGGAGGTACAGAGCCAGTGTGTGTACAATGTTGTACATCACAGCAGGGTAAGTTAATTTTCCACTTAGAGTCACTAAATGAGACTGACATTCAAAAATCAAAAAGTGGAAAAATCCAGATTGCTTTGAATACATCAAAGTGAAGAGATGATCATTTGACTTCTTGGGATCCACTTCTCTGATATGTCTAGACATATATCACTCATATGATTGGATTTTGTGTCTGCTGGTCATTACAGTTTATAAATTGATATAGCCATGTAAAAAACATGACAGAATAAGTCTGGTAATTTCTCTCAAATATTAAGATGGCTCCCAAACCGTAGACTCTTTGCTTTGAATATTGCATAGATCTTCCTTTCAGTCTTTTTTTTCTTTTTTTCTTTTTGGGTCACCCCCAGCAGTGCTCAGGCGTTCTTCCTGGCTCTGCACTCAGGAATTACTCCTGGCAGTCCTCAGATGACCATATGGGATGTGGGTGATGGAACCCAGGTGGGCTGCAGGCAAGGCAAACGCCCTCCCCGCCCTGCCCGCTGTGCTATTGCTCCTGCCCCATCAGTCTTCTCTGCACCTCTTACTCTCACTCCCCCAAGAACACATCCAACAGAGTTTTTATCTGTCTTTGCAGTGCTCCACTCCTGCAAATTCTTTCACCATGTATTTGTTCAGTTTATTTTTTGTTTGCTTTGTTTACTTTTGTTTGGGGCCACACCCAGCAGTGCTCAGGGATTACTCCTGGCTCTGAGTTCAGGGCACTTTATGGGATGCCGAGGACTGAACCTGGGTCAGCAAGTGCAGCACAAGCTCCCTACCCACTATACAATGGTCCCGGTCCTGTTCAGTTTAATTTTGTTTGAAAGAATAGCAGCGTAGGACATGGTTGGCAACCCTAATCCTGGCCACTATCTGTGATCCTTTAAACAATGTATGGACTGGAAGAGAGCTCCACAAACTGGAGCACATGCCTTGCTTGCTTGAGGCCTGGGTTACTGGTCCCTTTTTTTTGGGGGTGGTCACACCCAGCGATGCTCAGGAGTTACTCCTGGCTCTGCACTCAGGAATTACTTCTGGAGGTGCTCAGGGGACCATATGGGATGCTGGGGATTGAGCCCAGGTCGGCCACGTGCAAGGCAAATGTCCTACCCACTGTGCTATCACTCTGGCCCCATTATATGATTCCTTGAGCACCACCAGGAATGACTCTTGAGCACTGACCTGGGAGTAACCACTGGGTGTAGCCCTCAAACCACAATCATAAAATTTATATATTATGTCTATATGTGTATTTTGTAAAGAATAGAAGTAAAAAAAGGGGTCGCGGGCGTTTGCTGGGCGGGGCCCAAAAAATCCTAAATAAAATGAAAAGCAGTTCTTATCATTTAATTCCCTTATATATTTTTTCACTGTGTAGAAAATATTTCTCCTGTTGTTCCTGTTAAATCACTGTATCACTGTCTTCCCGTTCATCATCGATTGGCTCGAGCGGGCACCAGTAACATCTCCATATGACCTGTCTCATGCAAGTAGAGCCCAAGGACACCTGCTTGCTCCAGGAACATAAAGAGCCTCAAACCATTCCATCAGGTCATGGGAATGAGGTCTATAATTGTTACTTGTATTTGGCATATCAAATATGACACGGGTAGCTTGCCAGGCTCTGCCGTGCGGGTAGCATACTCTTGTAGTCATCTCTAAATCCAGCATTTACTGATGAACTGAGCCGGGCTGTGATAGGCTGGTCTGCTGGGAGGAGTCAAATATTTAACTCCTGTTAAATATTTCTTATATTTTGGCATCATATACTGAAACATGATGTCAGAGGTGTGCCTCTGTGTGTGAAGTATGTGACAGAGGTGAGGGAGAGTCTAGGTCAGCTAGCATAGTATGTTCAGTGGTGAAGAACTTACTTGCTAAATTAATTAATCTTCAATTAGCAGATCACTGAGGCTATGAATCACTCACTGGCAGTCAAAAGGTGATGTCAGTGAGCGGTTCTGGCTCAGCATGACTGCTTCTGTTTGCGATTGCATTTCGTCCGAGCACTATTGCTATTGCAGGGCTCTCCTGTGGATTTTATTGTGGGACTGTAGAATGTCTACTGCCAAGGATAGCATTAAAAAGTAGTCTAGGTGATAGTTCAGACAAAGGACAAAGTACTTAATTCAGTGTGTACGTATGGTTTTTGGATTGATGAAGTCATGCTATTAATTTCTAGTTGAAAGAATAACATGCTCCTAGGATCACAGAGCTCCAAGTGGAGACCCAGTGTGGTGAGAATGGGGTCAGAAGAGCACATGCAACTGCAGGCTTGAGAAGAAGGGCAGGAGTGTAGGATAAAGTTGCTTCAACACGAAAGGTAAGGGCTAGAGAGTTAGTCGCGAGGTAAGGTGCTTGTCTTGCATGTGTCCAGCCCTAGTATGATCCCCCAAACCACACATGGTCTCCTGAGTACCACCAGGAGTGACCCCTGAGTACAGCCAAGGCAAACAGAGGTGGGAGAGATAGTGCAGCAGCGAGGTGCTTGCCTTGCACACAGCCAACCTAGGTTCTATCCCTGGCACCCCATATCATCCCCCAAGCCCGCCAGGAATGATCCCTGAGTGCAGAGCCAAGAGTAAACCCTGGCCTCAGCCAGGTGTGGCACCAAAACAAAGAAAAAAAGCCATTAAAAAATCATGAAACGTATGTATTCAAAGTGGAGACTGTGTGGCTTTTTGTCTACCATATTTGATTAAGTTTATAAAGTAATTCCAGTCTAACTGCTTCACAGTTATAAATTATGCTGCTAATGAATTACTAAAAATTCCATCAAGTTGGATCTGCATGTCTCTAAATGTCTTCTTTGAGATCATCTTCTTTTACAAGACCCTGTAATACCTTAATTCTCCTATGGAAAACAGAAAACAAAAAATCAAAACTCTATGAGTCTCTCAGAAAAACTATTGTAAAATTCCAGAGGATACATATAGACCCAACTCATATCTTTCTTTTCTAGAGCATTTAATGTGTATGTAAGTATGTATGTAAGTAAGTAAGTAAGTAAGTATGTATGTATGTATGTATGTATTTTGCTTTTTTGGGTCACACCCAGTGATGCTCAGGGGTTACTCCTGGCTCTGCACTCAGGAATTACTCCTGGGGTGCTTGCGGGACATATGAGATGCCGGGATTGAATTTAGGTTGGCTGCATACACAAGGCACATGTCCTCCACTGTACTATTGCTCTGGGCCCTCTAGAACACTTTAGGACTTCTAATTTTAGCTTAATAAAACATAGCACCATTCATGAAGTCTAGTTTTTGCTGGACAAAATGTTCATATTTTTAGGTAGCTATTATTGATTAGGAAAAAATATACTTAAACAAACTCTTGGACTTTATTCTGAGGTCAAAGGGACCTCACATTTAAAAATGTGTGATTTGGTGGAGCCAGAGTGATAGTACAGATAGGGCGTTTGCCTTGCCTGCTGTCAACCTGGTTTTGATCCCCAGCATTCCATATGGTCCACTTAGCACCACCAGGACTAATTCCAGAGTACAGAGCCAGGAGTAACACCTGAGTATTGCTGGGTGCTATTGTGACCCCAAAAAGCAAATAAATATAAATATGTGTGGTTTGAGACTGGAGCAACAGTACAGCGGGTAAAGTGCAAAGCTTTGCATGCAGCATACCCAGGTTGTATCTCTGACATCCCATATGCTCCCCCAAGTCCACCAGAAGTAACCCCTGAGCATCACTGGGTGTGACCCAAAAAATAAATAAAAAATTAAAAAATGTATAATTTATATCCTGGTCTTAGTGTTTGGGGCAAAAATAGTATCTAACATTGCCTGGCACTATATACTCTTAAATTTTAATGAATAAGTTAATTAATACATTTATTAATATTAAAGGGGAAAGGCTTTGGGCTACACACAGAGGGCGGAATTACTTTATAAACTTAATCAAATATGGTAGACAAAAAGCCACACAGTCTCCACTTTGAATACATACGTTTCATGATTTTTTAATGGAATAGCTTTTTTTCTTTGTTTTGTGCCACACCTGGCTGAGGCCAGGGTTTACTCTTGGCTCTGCACTCAGGGATCATTTCTGGCGGGCTTGGGGGATCATATGGGGTGTCAGGGCTAGAACCCAGGTTGGCTGTGTGCAAGGCAAGCACCTCACTGCTGCATTATCTCTCCTATCTTTGTGCTCAGAAATGCCAGGGATTGAACCAGTTTGCTTGCAAGCAAGTGCTTTAATCTGCTCTGTTTTTTCAACAATATTAATTATAGTTTATGGGTGGGCTCTATTTTAGAAAACACACTGTGGAGAATAGAGAACGTGTGTGTGTTTGTGTGTGTGTGTGTGTGTGTGTGTGTGTGTGTGTGTGTGTGGTATGGGTGTGGGTGAGGGTGAACTGCTGTTTTGAAAGAGTCCTGCTGGTTAGGCTCAATGCAGAGTATTGGGTTATTTCTCTTTTGTCTTCCTTCCATACAAGACTGGAAGAACAACACACTCAAGCACAGACCTCCAGGAGTCTTTTTTTTGGGGGGGGTTGTATCCTGCTGGTCCCTCCTCCCCCCTTCCACACCCTATCTCCTCTAGTGGGTTCTGAATCCAGTTTCATATTGTTAAATTTTAGGGCAGAAAGTAATCATTTGGAAAAGCGCCAAAACTCACTCACTGTTTCTGGCCACTGAATTTCCTTGGTAGCTTTGTCTCACCCAAGGGCCACACCACTGCTACTACTACAGTAGTCCCTTAGCTGACTTTTTGGAAGAAGTCATTTTGTGTAGGGATAGGTGGGTTTGAATTCTATTTCAACTAGTCAGAGTGCTTTTCCTTTGGCACTGTTCTTTTTTCTGTTTTAAGCCTAGTAGGTTCCTTTGCATATTCTTTCATTCTTACATGGCAAGTCTGGGTGGTGCAGCGGGAGTTCTCCTGGGGAGGCTCTGTTGCAGAGAACCAAGCAGCACATTTGCTTGCAGTCAGCCTCCTCTTTCCCAGGCCTGCACACCCGCCTCCCTCCATTTTGTCAGTGCTCACACTGTGTTTCCTCCCCCTTTCCAACTCTGTTCCACAGAACTTGTGTAAGAGCAAGACTCCATTCCAGATCCATTCCAGAGTTGCTATGAGAAACTTACCCACTCTCTGACTCTTTTTCCTATCTCAGTAAAATGGCAGTGTAAGAAAGCTTTATGAAATCAAGGGCTGAAGGAAAAGCCCACCTAGAAGACTTGATTTTCCTTCCTAGCTTCTTCACCCTCACTTTGAAAAATTTCCTTTACAATTATTTTGCATATGTGAAATCTTCCCACATGGATTTTAAAGAATAAAGCAAAATAAAAACAGCTTACATAGGTTTATTATGGGAAATCAAAGATAACAGCCTTTTCCTGTTCCTGAGTAATAACCTTCGGTATTAAGACTAGTGATCTTATCTTTCCTTGGTAATAAATACTGTGGGTGCTAAGCTCTCCAAATCTGAAAACCGCTTTATATAAAGTACCGAATACAAAATTGTTTAGTTTTCTTCTGATGGACTACAAATGGCTTGCAGGCTATTTACAAGGAGATTTTGGGGTATACTCTTATTTGTTATCAGTTGTGAATACAAACCTTTAATGAGGCTTAGCAATGTCCGAATTTCTGATAGACTCAGTCATTTTTTTATTAACATTCCAATCCAGGTTTGTTTTATCTTTAAAACATTAGGAGTTTTACTGTCTTCTCAAAAGAAGACCCAACAGGCTTGCCAGTAAGACTGGCAGATAAAGAGAATGCATATATTTGGGTACAGGCATTCGTCACATTTATCCTCCTTGACAGAGTGACTCTGAGTGTTTTGTTTGAAACCCACCACAAATCAGACCATCTTTTTTTTTCCTTTTTGGTGTTTTTGGGCCACGCCGTGTGATGCTCAGTGGTTACTCCTGGCTCTGAAATCAGAATTTAGTCCTGGTTGTGCTCTGGGGACTATATGGAATGCTCAGAATCAAACCTGGGTTGGTTGCGTCCAAAGCAAATATATTGCCCTCTGTACTATTACTCCAGCCCCTGGATCTTTAGTTTTGATTTTAGTTTTTGTGGAAATGATGGTGAGAGTAATTTTTAAAAATTATTTAATTTGGGGGCTGGAGTAATAGTACAGATAGTACAACTGCGTGGGGCATTTGTCTTGCATATGGTCTGCTGGGGCTGGTTCTGCTGCATCCCATATGGTCCCCTGAACACCATCAGGAGTAATTTCCAAATGCAGAGTCAGAGTAATCCCTGAGTACCTGAGCAATACCTAAGGTTTTGGGGTTTTTTTTTCTTTTTTTGGGTCACACCCGGCAATGCTCAGGGGTTTCTCCTGGCTCTGCACTCAGGAATTACTCCTGGCAGTGCTCGGGGAACAAATGGGATGCCAGGATGGAACCCGCCCGGCGTAGGCTGTCCACCTGCAAGGCAAAGCGCCCTACCTGCTGGGCTCCAATCCCGCCCCAATACCTGAGTTTTTTGGGTGTGACCAAAAAGCGAAACAAAAAAAATTTTAATTTTTACGAGGGGGCCAGGCCAGTGCTTCTGCAGGGCGGACCACGGAGGCATGTGGTGGTGGAACTGAGCCCAGGGTCTGGCGCGCGTCTGATTTGTGCCCTGCACCTTGAGCCTATCCTAGGCCAGTGAGGCTGATTCTTATTTTATGCTGGTACCAAAGAAAGCAAGTTGACTTATGTCTAAGGGTATTTTTACATAGCTACTCTTCTGGTGGGGAAAAAAGTCTCATTCAGAAATTAACATTCTAAAAAATGTGTTCCTTATCATCATTCTGAAATGTAAATTACCCTCGAATTGTTTATTTAAGATTTTCAGAAGAGTGGGAAAAAGGATCAAGACCAGCAGTCGTTGAACACCCACCAAGCAAGCCGCCTCTGGGGTTGCTTCTTTGGGATTCTAGGTGCTGGGCAGATACGATTTTACAGGGAGAGGCTGCTGAGAGCCCTTCGGGCTCCATTCCATTCCCTCAGTGGGGATCCAGTTCGGATTTTTGAGCTCCCGCCTGGGGAGCCGGTAATGTAATGAATTGCCTTGACTCTCGCTTCCAATCCACTTTCCTCGCTTAATATGCAGCCCAAAGTTTTGCAGCTCGCTGTCAGATGGTAGTGCTAGACTTTCACACTGCTCTCAAAGCCTCCGCTGGGGCTGTTTCTGAACACGGAGTTACAAACTTTAAGAAACAGACAGCTCCAGACGGAAATCCACGCCAGGCTTTGAACTCTGCTTCTGGCTTCCGTCAACTGACATAGTTGCCCTTTTGCTCAAACTCGCAGCTCCAGTTCGCACTCGAGAGAGCTCTGCTGGGTGTCTTCTGCTTTTCCGCCGCGGGGAAGCTTGTGGGGGGGCCGTAATTCTCGGCTCCCCCGTGTTCCCGCTCTTTTCCCTAGTTCAGAACCTAAAAAACCCCTCACTGAAGTCCCTGGGCCTCAAATGTGTTTCCCCAGAAGGAGTGTAGAAGGGAAAGAGGTCTGAGGCACCCGCCCTTTTGTGTGTTTGTTGAGTTTTGCATCTCGGAGACTTCAGGGAAACAAATTGCGAGAGAGAAAGGGCTTTCTTCCCTGCAAAAGTCTTTCTCTTTTAGCAAACCCTCCAGGCCTCGCTTCCATATTTTGCAGTTGACTGTGGATTTTAATAGGTTGTTGCCTTATTCTCGGGCCCAATCCAAGCACACAGACTGTGCAGCCGGATAAAATGTGAGCACTTCCTCTGCCATTTGCAGTCGGTTGGTCCCGGCAGCCCTGCCCCCCCCCCTAGGCTGCCGCGGCCGCGGGAGTTAATGCTAGGAGCTCAAACTCCTCCCGGTCCTCGGGGCCGGAGATCCAGTCCACGTTTGCCGAGTGCCGTGCGGTCGGGGCTGGTGATAAGAACTCTCTTGTGAGCGAGAGAACGAGACTTTAGTCCGGTTTCCATGTCAACGATTCAGTCCATATTTGCCATCAGGCTGCTGGTGGCAGAGGCGCTTTGGAGAGGGTAGCGCTGTCCTAGTCCTAGCTCTCCAATCTGCGCCGGGATTCCTGAGCTGCCTGGGCGTGGGGTTAAAAGGCTGGGGCCACGGGGGAGAAAACTCCTCCAAGGGGAGGACCCGCAACCCCAAACTCGGGTCTCGCAGCTCGGGCCAGCCACGTGCCCAGCTCGTCCCCTCCCCTTCCCGCTGCCATTGCCCCTGGGGAAAGCTGATGGGCCAGTTTCTAAGAAAGTTCCCTTCTATCCGGCTGTCCCGGGGATAGTGGTGTGGGGCTCTAAAGGTAGGAACGAAGAGGACTCTAAAGTTATTTTTTTTTTTTTTTGCGGCAAAGAAGAAATCACACATTACTTCCTCCGAGCCAGGTGGATAGATTTTTATACACTTTATTTTACGGCTAGATTAAAATGGCTGTTTTCAAAACAGCGTGCCCACGTGTAAGAAGAATAATTCTGGCTCTTTGCAAATTTCATAGCCATTGAAGAAAGTGGATGAGCGCTTCCTTGGAGACAAATCCATTCTGGCTTCCAGATTTTCACTGGGCTCCAGGTTTCCCATTACACTCCAGCTCTGAGGAAAATGGCAGGGTAATTGCATGTAAAAATTTCCTCATTTGTGTGCAGGACTCAGGACTGTTTGCCAGCTCAGAGGCAGTTGATTAAATAGCCAAGCTCCACTTATGAGGCAGCCTATAATTTGGTTTCTAGGACCTAATGCACCGGAGTTAGTTGTTGCCCCTGAGGACTGTGAGTGAAACCAGGGCACGGTGGCTCTAGTTAGCGAGATCTTGGGAGTCCGGTTTGGCTTTGGGCATTGGGAAGGGGTGGGGGCTGTGGGGAAGGGAGAGTCTCCAGTCTTAGAGTAGGTCTTGCCTTTGTGTAAGTTGTTCTTACGTTTTTCAGTGAGATGTTTTAAATCCTTCATGGTGGCCAGTGGCTTGGCCACAACTCCAGGGAAGTTCTGGATGTTCTAAGATGACCGTACTTTTATAAAGCCTGAGGGGAAAAGAGGCACCCGGTGTTCAGTGGCCATGCTGGCCTAGTGGGGAGCTGGAATTGCTGCTGGCAGGTCAGAGCATGGCAGATCTGCCCGAGAGGGCAAGGAGGTGAGGGGATTGGTGGGGTCTGCAGGTCTGGAGCTTTGTGTGTCTCTAAACGTAATGGTGAACTTTGAAGAGTCTTTTTCACTGGAGGGTAGAGAACAAATTGGGTTGCATCCATTTTCTGAGCGGCTTGTTGAAGTGCTCCCTTTCTCACTTTGCAGGAGAAAATGGTTTCCTTCCTTCTGTGGTCCTTTCTCTGTGATGATTTGTTTGAACCCCGAGGTGCTTCCAGTCTCTGGAGCCTCAACGTGTTCTCATTACAGTCTCACAGGTACTCACTGGAGACTGGGACTGGCCTTCATTGTGGATTATTGTCTCAGGAAGCCAAGATGAGTGGAACTTGGAACTTGGGTTCCTCTGAGCAAAGTAGCTTTCTAAAAGTCATCATTCTGGCAGTGGTAGGATGACCTGCCTTGGCCTCAGACCCACTGTGAAATTCTCATCCGTTGCTGCAAATGGCCCAACTTAACTGCCTTCTTCTTATTTGAAGGCTAAGTAGATAGGGACAACTTTTTGGGGCCAGGATCCTTTTGGCTATCAGGCCTCCCCAGCAGTGCTCAGGCGTGAGGGCAGCCCAGGGCCTGCTCAGACTCAGCAGAGCCCCACCAGGCCTGGTGTGGGGGAGGGACCATGTGGTCTTAGGGATGGAGCTGGGGGCTGCCTTCCACTCCTCTGAGCCATCTCCTCGGCCCTCACCTGCCTTTTAACACCACCCTCCTCATCCCTCTAAGTGATGGGCCATTCTTCCGCTCGGTAAATGGGGGACAGTCAGCCCTCATGCCTCCAGGGCCTGTAAGGGCCTCGGCTGAGGGCAGGGCCGGGCAACTGGGAAATGAAAAGGAACAGCAATCAGTTATTGCTTCTGGCTAGCAAAGGAGGCGAAATGTCCCCTGCTTGCGCTCTCCGCCTTTAGAGCAGGTTTGTAAAAGGCTTTGAAGGAAAGTGCTGTAGAGGTGCTAAGTAGCAGCCAAGAGACCAGGCTCGCTGCCAGGGGGCCAGGCCTGGGCCCAGGCGGCAGCGGTCTCGGCTCAGGCCAAATCTGCTGCCGCGAGTAAAGTTCACGCTGCCCGCTCGGGTCCGCACGGCCCTGAGGGGATCGCTCGGGACCGCGGCGCCGGGCGGGAGGCGGCGCAGGCTCCGCAGGGGCGCGGACTCCGCGCCGGGTTTTCCCGAAGCCTTCGGCGGCGGCGCTGCCGAGCGAAAGCTGCGGAGGGCCTGCCGCCGCCGCCGCGGCTACTTCTCTCCCTCCTCCTTTGTGAGGGGAAGGGAGCGAGTTCGTTCCACGGCCTGCGCCCGCTCCGCGCTCCGTTCCGGGTTTGCCAGGCGGCCGCGACGGCGCTGGGTAAAATGGCAGTGCTGAGCCTCGTGTCGGAGTGAGGGGGACTCGGAGGAGAGTGGGGCGCTCTCGCCGCTCCGTCCGGCCGCGCGTCCGCCCGCTCTCCCGCTGCCGCGCAGCAGCCTCGGCCCGAGCCGCGGCCGGGGAGAGGAGCCTGGGCGCCGGGCCGGCCCGCGCTCCGACTCTGCCTCCTGGCGCCCGGGCTGCTGCCGCGCGCCCTCCAGCCCGCCCGTCCCGGGTCCCCCTCCCCCCCGCTCCCTCCCTCCCCGCCCCCTCCCCCCTGCCTCCCTCCCTCCCTCCCTCCTCCTTTCTCCGGCAGCAGAAAGCGGAGAGTCACAGCGGGGCCAGGCCCTGGGGAGCGGAGCCTCCACCGCCCCCCTCATTCCCAGGCAAGGGCTTGGGGGAATGAGCCGGGAGAGCCGGGTCCCGAGCCTACAGAGCCGGGAGCAGCTGAGCCGCCAGCGCCTCGGCCGCCGCCGCCTCCTCCTCCTCCGCCGCCGCCAGCCCGGAGCCTGAGCCGGCGGGGCGGGGGGAGAGGAGCGAGCGAGCGAGCGAGCGCCGCGCAGCAGCGGAGCCCCGCGAGGGCCCGCCCGGGCGGGTGGGGGAGGGCAGCCCGGGGGACTCGGCCCCGGGGCGGGGTGGGAGGGGGGAGAAGACGAAGACAGGGCCGGGTCTCTCCGCGGACGAGACAGCGGGGATCATGGCCGCGCAGGTCGCCCCCGCCGCCGCCAGCAGCCTGGGCAACCCGCCGCCGCCGCCCTCGGAGCTGAAGAAAGCGGAGCAGCAGCAGCGGGAGGAGGCGGGGGGGCGAGGCGGCGGCGGCAGCGGCCGAGCGCGGGGAAATGAAGGCAGCCGCCGGGCAGGAAAGCGAGGGCCCCGCCGTGGCCCGCCGCCGCCGCTGGGAAAGGAGCTGCAGGACGGGGCCGAGAGCAATGGGGGAGGCGGCGGCGCCGGCGGCGGCGGGCCCGGCGCGGAGCCGGACCTGAAGAACTCGAACGGGAACGCGGGCCCCTAGGCCCGCCCTGAACAATAACCTCCCCGGAGCCGCCCGGCGGCGGCGGCGGCGGCAGCAGCGACGGGGGTGGGGGCGCCTCCTCACTCGGCCGCGGCCGCCCTGCCGCCCCCGCCTACGGCTTCGGGCAGCCCTACGGCCGGAGCCCGTCTGCCGTCGCCGCCGCCGCGGCCGCCGTCTTCCACCAACAACATGGCGGACAACAAAGCCCTGGCCTGGCAGCGCTGCAGAGCGGCGGCGGCGGGGGCCTGGAGCCTACGCGGGGCCCCAGCAGAACTCGCACGACCACGGCTTCCCCAACCACCAGTACAACTCCTACTACCCCAACCGCAGCGCCTACCCCCGCCCCCCAGGCCTACGCGCTGGGCTCCCCGAGAGGTGGCACTCCGGGCTCCGGCGCGGCGGCGGCCGCCGGCTCCAAGCCGCCTCCCTCCTCCAGCGCCTCCGCCTCCTCGTCGTCTTCGTCCTTCGCTCAGCAGCGCTTCGGGGCCATGGGGGGAGGCGGCCCCTCCGCGGCCGGCGGGGGAACCCCCAGCCCACCGCCACTCCCACCCTCAACCAACTGCTCACGTCGCCCAGCTCGGCCCGGGGCTACCAGGGCTACCCCGGGGGCGACTACGGCGGCGGGCCCCAGGACGGGGGGCGCCGGCAAGGGCCCGGCGGACATGGCCTCGCAGTGCTGGGGGCTGCTGCGGCGGCAGCGGCGGCGGCGGCCGCCGCCTCGGGAGGGGGCCCAACAAAGGAGCCACCACGCGCCCATGAGCCCCGGGAGCAGCGGCGGCGGGGGCAGCCGCTCGCCCGGACCCCGCAGGTACACAACTGAGTGGGGAGGGGGCTGGGGGCGAGCGGGGGGCTGGGGGGCGGGTGGCGGCTGTGGGGGAGCAGGCCTCGGCCGTGGGTTACCACCGGTCCGGGGCCCCCACTGCTGGGGAGCTGCCATTGTCTGGTTTCTTCTCTTAAAATGGCTGCCTGTCTGCCTTCCTCTCCTTCCCTCCTTCAGCCTTTGTGTGGGGCTTTCCCAGAGCTGTCTGCTTCCCTTCTCTCCCTCTCCCCGGCCCCCTCGAACTCCGGGGGTCTCCCAGGGGTGCGGGGCAGTGTGTGCGGGGGGAAGGGCCGGCGCGGGGCTCAGGGGTGCTGGGGGGCTCGGGTTAGGGGCGTAGGCAGTGCCAGGAGCTCGGGAGGCGAGCGAACGGTTCTTTGCTCACCTGACGCACCCCTCTGCCCTGTCTGCCTTTCTTTAGGCTGGTCCCCGCCGGTATTCTCAGCGAGGGGCCCCTCGGGTTCGGGGGACCTCGAGGGAGGGCAGGGACTTGCTTGGGGGCTGCTGGAGGCAGGGCACGGTTCGCCCAGGGCGGCCCCGACCGTCTCTTGTCTTGGTCTCCGTTGGCCCAGTGGCCTGGGCTTCTCCCTGGAAGTGCTGGTAAACAGCTGAGTGATTGGAGTAGTAAGTGCAGATTGCTTTGGTTTGGGATTTGAATTATGGAGGTAAAATCCTTCTGTCAAAGCCAGGAGACAGTTGGTCTTAGGTTGACATCCTATCTGTGATCTGATTGGCTCCCCATCTCCTGCTCTTGGCCATTTATAATTGCCTCTGATGTAATGGTACAACAATCCTGATGAGCTCATAAACTTTTACACTCTGCTTTTCTGCCAGCGATAACCCAAACCATCTCTACCACTATCTGCCTTTTATTCCAGAGCTGAAATTGGCTGTGACCTTGAGGAGGAGAGGTTTAAGCAGCAATACTGTATCAGCAGGAGCCGGGCCCCAGACAGGCCGCCCTTGTTGCATTGTGCCCGGAAACAAAAGAGGAGGCAGTGGCCTTTTGCTTGTACCTTTGGATTTATTTTGCTTGTTATGTTTTAGGCACCCTGAAATAGATTCTGTGTTGTCAGAACAGTGGCTGAGTTTTCTCTACAATGGGTTTGCTGTTTGTTTTGGTTTTGTGACTTTCCTGATGGTATAAATGACTTCTTTGATGGTCTGAAGATGCATTTGTCGGGTAATTTGTACCCTGTTTGCTTTGCAAAATTAAAATGATTTTCTTTTTTTTTTTTTTTTTGAGTGGCAAATATGGGGTCTTTGTGGGAGGGCGTGAAGGGGGCAGGAACAATTTTTTCTCCTTGAAAACTGGAAGCTTTCTGAGAGAATTTCATATTAGGTTCAAATGGTCTGTTTTTTAAGGAAGACTGGCCTCATTCTTTGTTTACATGTTGAATCTTGTTAACTCTTTTGTTAATTGAACTTTGGGTGAACAACTCAATTTAAAGGGACGCTAACATCTTTTAGAATCTAGAAGAGACTTTCTCCTAAAGACTCAGAGATTATCATATGTTCTAGAATATTGGAAAAACAAGCTTTCATTTTTGTCATCAATCATTTTAGAGCCTTGAGAAGGATATTGACCTTTTCTTACCTTGCATCGTAAGGAATGTTCCATTTTCTCTTCTGTCATTCAAGATGATAAAGATATGATACACAATGATATTTCACATTTGCTTAGAAACCATTAACTTTTAGGACCTATTTTTTGGCATTTTTATTTTGCTCTTTTCATCTCACTCTCTTCAGTGCTTTGTGTTAGGGAAATCGGGTGTCCTGTGGAGTCACGCATCTTTTACAGAGGGAGCTTTTCCCCCTTCAAAGTCCCTTTTCTCAGCAGTGCCCATTTGAACCCGTGTGCTCTAAGATTCTGTTCACATTGGCAGCTTAATTAGTTGTATTCCCTCCCCCATCCCAGAACTGCTTTTTCTGTACCTCCACTGAGCTGGGAATTTAGAAAATCGTTGTATTAGATGGAGCTCTGTACTTTGACCCTTCTATGATGTTCTCAGTACTTCTGGGCAAGTCATAAAGGTATTTTAAAAACTTGGATGTCTTGGGAATAATCTTCATCTTCTGTCTCGTCTCTTTTTCCCCTCATTCCCTCTTTTGAGGGTAATTGAAAATGTTACTGTTTAAGATTATTGGAGAAAAGAATTTAGGGTGAGTCAAGGCTCATTTCAAAACAATTCTGATTCTGATTCTGGGGGTGTTCAGGCAATACTTGGGGGAATAAACCCTTTTTGCAATATAGTCATTTTTGTTCTTTTTATTTTCACTAAAGCAAAACTCAGCACTTTCTGTGAGGCACTGTGCCACGTCCTGGTAAATGATAGGAAGACACACTACCCCTCTGCCTCTGCAGGCTCCTGTGCTTCCTTGAGGTTCACTTCTGCCCAACTCCCCAGCCCCCAATTTTTTGTTTTTGTGTTTTTTGGACTGCACCTGGAGGTGCTCAGGACTTAGGCCTGGTTTTGTGCTCACGTCCTGGCAGTGTCCAAGGCCCATATGCAGCGGGGCAGGGAACCCTGGCTAGGCCACCTGCAGGGCACGTGCTTTAACTCTCTGCCCTCTCCCGCTCTCTACTGCCCTCTGAGTCCGCAGAGACTGAGGGGTGAGCTCGGAACATTCAGTATGACGTCAGCTTTGACGGCTGCTCAGGTGTATGGCATAGATGAATAGATGGGTAGGTGGCTTTTATTATGAATTCCTCTTTGCTACTTAAGGATAAGTCTTCGTCAGTCCATCATCTCCCACCTATGCTTATATAATAGAGGGTCTTGCTCTGTCCCTTTCTCTCCCTCAATCTTGAATTACGAGAATTTCACAGAGTCGATTGATACAGCTAAATGTTAGTTATCATTTGATTTTGCCATATCAGTTACAGATTAAGTACTGTAGCTAAGTCCCCTTCACAGGAAGGTAAAAGCTTTTAGGTTATCTATATTCTTGAAACTGATGTAAATAAAGTTTATTTTTCCTTTAAGTTGCTTTTGACTCTCGTACCTTGAGAAGTCTGTCTTATCAAAGGAAAAAAAATAGAATGAGTAGTTTGGAATCAAGATGGATTTGATTGTGAAGTTTGGCTGTTGATTTCTGCTCTGGAAATATCAAATGTATTTCTGATTTCTAGCGATCAAATACACAGGTATCCTGGGTTTAACATGGAAATACTCCTGGCAGAACCTCTGTGTTGGCTGAAATATGGGACTTTTTGGAGCTCTGTTGAGAAGGGACCAGGAAAAAACACATTGAGATCTTTGAATTAACAGTTGTGAGGCCTTCTTATTTCTCCGCCAGCTGTGAGAGAAATGGGAATGATGGAGTTGATGTGCTGAGAGAAGAGAAAATGGGTTAAAGATTCACTTCTTTGAGTTGGTTCTTAGGTTACTCCTAGTTCTGCAGTGTTCAGGGAACCATATGGGATTCCCAGGATTGAACCTGGGTTGGCCATGTGCAAGGCAAATGCCCTGCTGCTGTACTATCACTCTGGCCCATGCTTCTTTTCTTTTTGTGTGACAGTAATCGTGATAAGTGGCATCTGCTGCTGTAACAAGTTGTCTTGGATTGCATTAAAACATTCATATGTTGGATTAACTCCTGTGGGTGTGATGTCTACAGTACACCTTTTGCAAAAAAGATGGTGAACTTTTTATTTATTTTTTTTGCCTTTTGGGCCCACCCAGCAATGCTCAGGGGGTACTCCTGGCTCTGCCCTCAGGAATTATTCCTGGCGGTACTCGGGGACCATATGGGATGCTGGGGATCGAACCCAGGTCGGCTGCGTGCAAGGCAAACGCCCTACCCGCTGGACTATCACTCCGCCCAGATGGTGAACTTTTTAAAACTGAGAAATAGGTTAGTAAAGCTATGGCCAAGGCATTTTCTCATTTTCACTCTGAGAAGTTTGTATTGCGTTGATTTCAAATTCCCAAATTCAAGAAGAAATTGAAGTATACAAATACAACAGAAATATAGTATTTGAAAATAAATTGGCATGGAGTAATTTTCTCCTGCCAAGACTATGAAATGGAAACTTGATTCCCTTAGCTTTTGTCTTTGGGTTTTTCCATGTCTAGGTTGGTCTTTATCATTACTGATATACATTGGATTGTTTGTGGCAGTGGTTGGGGTAAAGATCATAGAATTCATGGTTTGGTTCCACATACATTTCTGAATTAAGCTCTGTGACTTTAGGCAAGTCGCTTGCTTTCTGTTCTTTATAGACCTCATAATCAGTCAAGTTAAGTTGTTGGATTACAGGGCCTCCCCGTGTGATGCTACTCATTTGCTTCCGTGCCTGGTTTGTTACGAAGGCAGCTTCTGGGAGCTAGGGACCACACTTCAGGTTGCGCATGGGGCCTTTTCCAAGAGTGTATTCTAGGGACCATATGCATTAACATGGGTTTTGAACCAGGGTCTTCGTAGCCACAGCACATACATACAAGAAAAGTGCCATAGCACCTATAGTACTCCAACCTTTACTGAAAAATATGTGCAGAGGACAGATTCTCCGAACATCTTTTTCAGTAAGGGTTTCGATACCATCTTTATTCCTCTGGGCTCAGGGAACTCAAAGTTACTTTCTTTGGAGGATTTATAGAAACAAACTTTGAAAAGTTGGGTGCCATAATGGTGTGTGGCCCTTTACAGAAAAGTTGTACCAGATTGTTTTGCCTTGACTGTTAAATCTGTTTGCCATTAGCCATTCCACCTAGCTGGTGGTTTTAAAACACTAATTGAAAAATTAGGCAGATTTCATGAAAGTAAGACTGTTACATTAAAGTAGTTGCTTCAGGATTACCAAGAGGGAATTGCGGAAGGAGGGGATAGAATGGGAATAGATGGATTCGCAAACTCAGCTTCAACAGTTCTTTTGGGGAATGATGGTATTGGAAGAGCTCACCAGACCTCTGAGGTTTGGGCAGGGTTAGGTCTGGTTAGGGCGTTTGGTTGTAATCTGAGTGCCTGAACTTGCCCTGTAAATATAGCTGGAAGAGAAGCAAAAAATTCTGAGACTAGACTAGGAAAAGCTCAGTGGCGTAGGGACTATTTGTTCCCTAGGTATATTTGCCTTTTTCTTGCCCTTGGTTTTGTAGGCTGTATAGTGTGATTTGCACATGGTCCTGGAAATGCTGTGCTTTCTTCAGCACATCTGAATTTCCATTCTCTTCCCTGGCTTAGTAGTTTACAAGTGTAATTTAGGCATACTTAGAGGCATGCTAGAAGAAACCTTCCTTTATGAAAGAAGGAAAAGTGTTATTTCTCTGCTTGACACAGCAGCTTCTTCCTCTCCGAAGGAACCAAATGTTTCAGAGCTTTGTGTAAATACTTGCTGAGCTGTCAATATGTACCCAGGAGGTTTCTGGAGTAAGATGTAAACGGCTCTATAGAATGTTTGACAGGCAAATTAATAAACAGTTTCAAGCAAAGCTAATGCTAGTCTCTTCTCATGTGGTGGAGTAAAATAACATTGGGGAAAAAAGACTTTTGGAGATGGGAGGATAGTAGTATGTCAGGGAGGGGATGAGGTGCCCTGCGCAGAGGGAGAGGTGAAGTGGGAGGGAAGGTGCTGCCCCGGAGAGAGGCCTGCATGGCTCTGGCCTCATGCTGAGTTAGGGCACCTGGAGCCCTGCTCAGACATCCATTATAGTTTCAGAAGAAGATAATCAATTTGGGAACAAGGCCTTATATTTCAGTAGTACGGTAAGTGTGCTCCGTAAGCTTGAATGACAACATTTGGAGTTATAAAGCCTTGTTCTTTTAGAAAGGTTTTGTAGTTTGGTGAAATACCAAAAACAAAAGCTTTTACAACCTTAGGGTGGACCTGAGCCTCTGATCTGCTGTAGCGCCTATAATTAAAACCCCTCCGGAAGTTGGGATAAACTTACATAGCTTGTACTGCACTCCTCTTATTTATTTATCTATTTATCTTTCTATTTATTTATTTGTTTATTTATTTATTTATTGTGTCATATGCTTTATATACCCAGGTCGGTGCAGAAGTCCAAGTGTTTGGAGACTCACTAAATTCTGCTTGAAGGGTTATTTGGTCTTTGTCTTTATAGCTATTTTACAATTAAAATTTTTACTTGGTTCCTTTAGCAAAACGTGGTTTTTATGGAAGAAATATTAGATGCCTCCCAGTGGTACTTTGTTTTGTGACCTTGTGAGATGACAGGATTTACCTTTTACAAGTCTCTCTTTTCTTTCTTTCAGTTTTTGTTATTTTTATTTTGGGGCCATATCTTGTGGTGCTGGGAGTTTCTCTGGGCTCTGTGCTCGGGATTATGTGGTGCCAGAGATCAAAACTAGGTCTCCTGCATTTGAAACATGTGCTGTTTATTGAACTCTCTTTGGCCCTGTTTTAGTGCCCTGCTTAGGGTGGGGACATGTGACTCCAGGATTGAGCACATGACCTCATACATACAAGGCATGTGGACTACAACTTGGGCCGTATCCCTGGTCCCCTCAAAGTGTCATCTCTTTTAATGAATTCTGATTCTCTTTATTTTGGGCGGGTCGTGTGTAGAGCGCCTTACCTGGTAGGGCTTTGAGGTTGCTCCCAGCATTGTGCTTGGAGGAGCTCCGTGGACAATGTGTTCAATTCTTTGAGTAACTCTCTGTGTTTCTCTCTCTGTCTCTCTCTCTCTCTCTCTCTCTCTCTCTCTCTCTCTCTCTCTCTCTCTCTCTCTCTCTCTCTCTCTCTCTCTTTGCTTTTTTGGGTCATACCTGGCAATGCTCAGGGGTTTCTTCTGGCTCTGCACTCAGGAATTATTCCTGGTGGTGCTCGGGAGACCATATGAGATGCCGGGTATTGAACTCGGGCGACACAGGCCAGCCACGTGCAAGGCATATGCCCTACCCGCTGGGCTATCGCTCCGGCCCCTAGTCTCTTATTTATTTTGGGTTTTGGGGCCACTCCTGGAGGTACTTAGGGAACCTAAGCTCAGGGATCATTCCTGGCAGTGATCAAAGGACCTTGTATGGCCAGTTAGGACCAAATAAGAGTCAACTGCATGCAAGCAAGTGTCTTTATTTGGGGGCCATATCTTAATGCTCAAGGGTTACTCCTGACTCTGCACTTAGAAATCACTCTTAGCGGTGCTCAGAGGATCATATGGGATTCTGGGGATCAAAGTAGGTTGGCCTCATGGAAGGCAAATGCTTTGTATTATCTCTCTAGCTACACAAGTATCTTTTTTTGTTTTAGGGCCATAACTGATTGTATATAGGGCTTACTCCTGATTCTGTGCTCAGGCATCACTTCTGGCAGGACTCTGGAGAACATAGGAGGTGCTGGGGATATAACCTGGGTCAACCAAATGCAAGACAAGCCCCCTACCCTCTGTATTATCTTTCTTTTTTTTTTTTTCTTTTTGGGTCACACCTGGCAATGTTCAGGGGGTTTCTCCTGGCTCTGCACTCAGGGAATTACTCCTGGCGGTGCTCAGGGGACCATATGGGATGCCGGGGATCGAACCGGGTCGGCCACATACAAGGCAAACGCCCTACCCGCTGGACTATCGCTCCGGCCCTGTATTACCTTTCTAGTCCCAACAAGCAACTGTTTATAAATGGATACAGAGCATAGTAAGGACATGGGTTGAAGGAATCCAAGAATGAGCGACAATCAAGTGGTGCAGGGGACAGCCGTGGTAGAGTGCCTTCCTTGAAGGCAGAGGCCGCAGATTTGATTCAGGCAATACTGTCATGCGGAATCCCTGAGGCTGCAGCCTAATGGATGGTATATCATGTATTGCAACAAGGAGTGTGTGAGCATCACAGCTAAATGGTGTTGGGTCGTTGCAACACAGAAGACGAAGGGAGAAATTACTATAGATTTTACTTTTAAGTTGGGCAGATTTAACCAATGACAACTTTTCAGAGACAGTAATTTGTAAAGCTGTTTCAGAAAGCGAAAATTTTTTAAAATAGTGATCTTTTCATTAAACCAAAATTCCATGGTTTTAATATTATTATTATTATCATCATCATCATCATTATTATTATTATTTTGCTTTTTGTGTTACACCCAGCAATGCTCAGGGGCTACTCCTGGCTCTGCACTCAGGAATTACTCCTGGCGGTGCTCGGGAACCATATGGGATGCCGGGGATCAAACCTGGGTTGGCCGCGTGAAGGCAAATACCTTCCCGTTGTATGCCCACTCTGGCCCCCTTCCATGGGCATAGAATCCAGATTACACATCTATTCCTAGATCTGCAGTTGTCTCAGTCAGTGCCTATGAGATTCAGAATTCTTTCTTTTTTTCTTTTTTGGGTCACACCCGGCAATGCTCAGGGGTTTCTCCTGGCTCTGCACTCAGGAATTACTCCTGGCGGTGCTCGGGAACCATATGGGATGCCGGGGATGGAACCTGGGCGGCATGGGCGCCTCGTGCAAGGCAAACGCCCTACCGCTGGGCTATTGCTCGGCCCCAAGAGATTCAGAATTATGTTTTTTTTTTTGGGGGGGTCACACCCAGCGATGCTCAGGGGTTACTCCTGGCTCTGCACTCAGGAATTACTCCTGGCGGTGCTCGGGGGACCGTATGGAATGCCGAGGATCGAACCCAAGCCGGCACAGGCCTTCTGCGTGCAAGGCAAATGCCCTACCCTCTGAGCTATCGCTCCAGCCCCGAGATTCAGAATTCTTTTTTTTTTTGCTTTTTGGGTCACACCCGCGATGCTCAGGGGTTACTCCTGGCTCTGCACTCAGGAATTACTCCTGGCTGTGCTCGGGGGACCATATGGGATACCGGGGATCGAACCCGGGCGGCAAGGGCTGGCTGCGTGCAAGGCAAATGCCCTACCCGCTGGGCTGTCGCTCCAGCCCCGAGATTCAGAATTCTAACCATAAAATTCAAGTAAAAAGAGTGATACTAGGGTCTCAATGGTAGTTCCTGCCTTTATTATAACCTGCCAAGTTCTTTGCCAGTTTAGGAGCTCTTTATAATAATTTTGAGTTTAAAATATCACTTTCAGAGTGTGTTCCCTGTTGCTGATTCAACTTTGATTGGAACTATAGGAATTTGGGGGCAGTTAACTTTTTCTTAAGCAAAAAAACAAGTGTTGTTACGTATCTGTTGGGACTCTTAGGTTGCTGCTGTTAACTTTTTCTGAAGTGTGAACTGTTAGAATTGAATTTTTCTATCAGGTCTTATAGTGAGAATTGAGTTGTGGGTAAGTTCACATATTCCTGTGTGTTCATGGAAATGTCCTTTAATATTTTTTTTTGTTAGGTTGTCTGTGGCCAAGAAGCTCATAAATGCAGCAAGCACTTAGTCGTTGTTGAAGTCTCTGCTGTATGGTGATTTTAGTTTTCTCTTTATCTGCTGCTCCATGTGAGATAGGACCAAATACGGTTTCTGGTGCTTTTCAGGGATTTTAACATCAGAAGATGTCAAGTAGATACAGCCAGCTGCCTCAGTGCTTCTGCCTGAAAGGACAGAGTGTAGTGCTCCAGTAGAGAAGTACAGAGTTTTGGATATAGATTCAGTTTAGAAATATAGCTTCCAGCTCTGGGCTTCCCATTCTGACATTGTGCAAAAATAAGTCTTCGGTATCTAAGAATTGGGTACAATGCTTCAATGTTGATCTGTCATGGACAGTAGGTGTGTAGGGATTTGAGATTATTTTAGTCATCCCAGGTTGTAGAAGAATTCAGGTTAGGGCGAATGTTGACTTGCTGCCTTGCAAATACATACTATCTTGAAATTGCTCCTCGCGGCTCTTAAATGGGTGAAATGAGGTTTTGCTGAATATTAAAGTGGATATTCACTTTATAAGTTCACTACATCTGGAGTGAATTTATATTTGTTTTTGTTAGTCACGTGCACGGGAAGATGGTAGACTGAATTCAGTATTCCCAGTGGCATTTGCATTCTTTAAGGGTGGACTCATTGGGAAGAAGCCTAATGCCAAGAATGCATTCCAACATGTTGCAGTAGGAAATTTGATCCCGAAAATGTTGGCTTAGTGTTGGTTATGGTACATATTAGAAATCACCCAAGAATCCAGGACAGATTTTTTTTCTGTCCTCCAGGAACATAATGTTGATGAGAAATGCTAAGGAGTAATTGGGCACCAGGGGATGTGCTTTTGCAGGCCCAGAGTACCACTTAAACTATGACCATGAAGAGGAAATGTGCCATATTGTGGGGTGTTTCTGGGTTGCTGTTGCTTGCTTTTGGGCTTCGTTATGGCTTTGTATGGGTTACCACGTCTACAAAGTTAGTTATCAGACTCCTTCCTCCCTTGACACTGGCATATTTATTGATTTTTTTTTCTGTGCTTCATCACCTACGACCAATATTTTTGTATACTTTTCCCCTTAAACTTAGCTTTCAGCTTGTTTATAAACACCTCTGTTAAAGGGAATCCCACTCCCCACCTCCCCCAAGTCTAGTACTAACATGATGATAGCAGAATAGATTAGGAGTGGGTAGGATATCAACCAAACATTAAAACCCATTTATGTATGCTTGATGCTTTTCCTTGAGGTTTTTTTTTTTTTTGGGTCACACCCGCAATGCTCAGGGGTTCCTCCTGGCTCTGCACTCAGGAATCACTCCTGGCGGTGCTCGGGGGGACCATATGGGATGCCGGGGATCAAACCCGGCCGGCACAAGCCGGCCGTGCAAAGGCAAACGCCCTACCCGCTGGACTATCGCTCCGGCCCCTCCCTTGAGGTTCTGACCTGATGCATAGGAGTAGTGCATCTGTGCCTAGATGTATCTAGATGTTTACTTTTGACCAGCCTAAATCTGGTGTACTTTGGCTTTAAGAAGTCTATGTGTTTGGCCAGGTGGTAGAGGATTAAAGGCTACATCATGCTTGGGTACTCCCTGTTTCTTGGGGGCACACCTGTGCTTAGGTATCATTCCTGGCAGACTTGGAGGAGCATTTGGGTTGCCAGGGATCGAACCCAGTCAGCCTCCCCCGTGTAAGGCAAGGCTGTACTTGCCTACCCACTGTCCTGTCTTTCTAGCCTCACGGGTTCTCTCTCTTTTAGAGGGAACATCTTTGGGCTCTTGTCCAGTGATTTCCCTTTTCTCTTGGGTAGTCCTTATTATGGCGCTCTGTTGTCTTTAGAACACACTATGAAGAGAAACGCTGGGAATTAGTTCTTTTTCTTAACGACATCTTCTCTAGCAAATGCAAAGGGCTTTCTCCTTTGCTCTTTGGAGAATAGTCTGTTCTGATGCTAAGGTGATGGAGTTTGTGTTTGGTTAAGTATTAGTTCAGGAGTGTGAAGCTGGCTGCCGCAGATTTGGATAGACTGACTTTGGGGAAGAAGCACCATATTCAGTTATGCTGGGGATTACAGTGTGATAGTTCTAGCGTTACTTGGGGGGGACCATGCAGATCAAAGCAAGCATTTGAGGGCTCCAGTCTTTGAGCTTTCTGCTGGCTGGATTTGGGGTACTCTTCTATAGGTTGTGTTTCTATAACTTTGTTCAAGATCAGGGATAAGCTTAAGGCCTCACTGAGAGCCTTCCTTTCAAGTTGGCACCGGTACATACAAATGTGTACGTCACTTGGGTGCTTGGTCCTCTGTGAATTTCCCCTCTTAGTCTTCAAAATTGAGAGATGGTTGCCATTATTCTCACATTTTATAGATGGTTAAGATTTGTCTAATTTTTCAGACATGACACTATAAAATGCTAAATTTGCTTCTGATTGTTCAAGCAACAATAATTATTGGGACATTATTTTTCTCAACAGCCCTAAACTGAAGAAAAAACTTTTTTTTCTCTAACTTTTTGATTTCAATCACAGAGGGTTTCTCACTTGGCTCTGATGCCCCCATACTTTTGTGGAGGGGACATGGATCATACTCTAGCAGGTGAGGTGACTCTGAGGATGGAGCGCTTGGCCTTACGCCTGAAAGTCATGTGCTCTATCACTGAGCTATCCCTGGGCGCTAGTTCTGAATTCTTTAAGTGGGGTGAAAGGTTGAAAACCTTTGTAATTTGACATTATGCTTAGGTTTCTCTCCCTCTGTCTCTTCTTTCCATTTAGAAATCCCCCAGCTCCATCCTCCTGTTCTGTTTTAGGGCCACACCCAATGGTGTTCAGGGCTTACTTTGAGCGGTGGTGCTTGGAGATCATGCTGGGCTGGGGGATTGACCCAGGCCTCCCACAAATGTAAAGCATGCCTAAGCCCATTGATTTATCTCTCCATCTTTAGGCTTCTACTTAGATTTCTGATATATGGACATGTTTGAATTGGTAATTTTTGGTGCCTATGGGAGGGATCATTGAGTGCAGTTGGGTTTGTATGGGATTCAGGCTCAAAGATAGAAATCTTCACTTAAGAGTACTTATATGATAAAAATATTCATAGAGGGGCCCAAGAGATAGTAGTACAGGGGGTAAGGCAGTTCTTGTATATGGCCCAAAGGTCCTTTTAAGTTGTGACCTATGGTGGTCACAATTAATTACACTACTTAAGAAATTGGTTCACTTGGTTTTGGGGCCATATTTGGTGATGCTCAGGGGATCATAAGGGATATGGGGATTGAACTCCAGTTGGCCATGTGCAAGGGAAGTCCTCCACCAGCTGTGCCCTCTCTCTGACCCAAGAAATTTGTTCTTGAGAACCTGGAGAGGTAATACAGTGGGTAGTGTGTTACCTTGTATGGCCTTGCTCACCAGTTCTGTCCCAGGAGCCCATATGTTCCCCTGAGCACAGAATCAATAAGCCCTGAGCACCAGATGTGGTCCTAACTGCCCAAAAAAAAAAAAAAGACTGTGAAGAAATAGGTTCTTGAAAATGCTACTTAGAAGCCAGTGTTGGAGCATGAATAGAACCTTTTTGAGGTACATATGTTTTTGTGTATTGGTTTTGGCTTGGAAGTCACACACCCAGGAGTAGCGCTCAGGGCTTACTCCTGGCTCTGCATTCAGATTGCTCCTGGTGGTGCTTGGGGGAACCTTGTATGGGGCCAGTGACTAAACTTGCGTCGGCTACATGCAAGGCCAAGCACCTTACCACCATACTGTCTCTGCCCTGAATCTTTGATATAAGACTTTCCCTTTCTTCCTACCCCACCAGTGACTAACCTCCGTTTTACTGTGATTCATTTCCTTGTTGTGTCTCTTGTGAAATCGTCACAAGTAACTTCTCTAAGTAAGCTCCTAATAAGTTGCTTCTTCTCTGAAGAGGATGAAATCTCTCCATGGAGTGGACACTTGAGCCAAGACTGTCCCTTAAAGAAGAAAGATTGTGCTTGACATAGAAAGATTATAGAAATTGTCAGGTAATAAACATCAGCATTGCAGAGACCAAGTAGAGAACTAGTTTTTTTTGTTAACCTGGACCTTTTGAAGCTCAAACATAATTTTGATTTACTTTCCATTAGAAACAAGTCTCCAAGTACCAGGCCTCATTTCCTCTAGACCTGAGAAGGGAATCTATAGCCATCAACCCAGCTGCTATGAAGAAAAGAGACTTCTAGGACTCAATATGCTGGCAGTTTGATCTGCTTTTTTAGTGAGGGTGCCACACCCCATGCTGATCAAGGTCTAGTCTTGGCTTGTTTGTGTTTGACAGTATTCAAGGGACCATATGGTCCCAGGGATCAAACCAGGATCAGCCACATGAACTATCTCTTTGACTCCTGATAGTTTCACCTATATTTGATAATTTAATGTACAGATGAGTACTCTTAACAGTGAGTTGTACAGCCTTTGTGTGTTTAAGCCTACTTGATCATTCTTTTTGCCCTTTTTTGTGGGCTTGCCATACCCAGCTGTGCTAGGGACCGTATGGAGTACCAGGGACCAAGTTCCTTCTTAAGCACCTTACCTGCTGTACTATTTCTCTGGCCCCTCTTTGCATTTTAGCTTTGTTCTCTCTGTTCTTGGTATTTTCCTTTTTCATTTTTCTCCTTTGTTATCAAATTCTGTATTAGAATGCAAAGCACACAATAATGTCAGTAACTGCCACACCAGAGCTGGTAAAACATCTGTAAAGAACTGGAGAGTGGGGAAGAGTGATAGTGCAGAGGGTCAAGTTGCTTTGCATGCAGCCAACCTAGATTCAGTTCTGTATGGTCCCTGGAGCACAACCAGGTGTGATTCCTGACCCAGAGCTAGGTGTATACCTGAGTGTGGTAATAATAATAACAACAACAACAACTAGAGATAGACTGTATACTATTTTTAGATAATTTCAGTAACTGATTTCTGGTATTTACTTATAATTTTTTGGAATGGACTGGCTAAGTAGAGGCAGGAAATGCCTTTCTAATTAACTAATAAGCAAGTTTCCTAAATGATCTCCACCTCTTCTCATTCTCACTTTATTAGTTTTAGTCTGGAGACTGTTTCTTATCCTTCTTTAACCTGTCTTTTTTTGGGGGTGAGGGGGGCATATTCTCTTAGCCCAGGATGGATGTGTAAAATTTTCATTTTTCTTTCTAGTTAGTGGTTAGAATTCTCTCCTTTCCAGTGAAGCTTTGATTTGACTACTTTTTTTTTTTTTTTTTTTTTGGTTAAACCTCCTTAAAACCTCAAGTGACCAGTATGGGTCTCATTATGGTATTTTGGTTAAAATAAATGAGATAGCTGGGTTCACCCACCCAGATACATTTTACCAAAAGGAAAATTTTGTGTGCCTTGAGTGAGAGAATCTAACAATAGTTTATGATCCAAAACAGATTTGTCAGAGATAAATTTTAGATAGCTTTCCATGGCATATTAGTGCATAGCAGATATTCATCCCAGCATGATTACACTGGACAGAGATAGCATAAAGGAGAAGGGACAAACTTCAACGAAGATTACTGGTTTCTGAAACCTGCTCCAGGTTTCATCCTTCTCAACCTATTTTCAGGCCAATAAACCTCCCCCTTACTTTTTCTAAAACAAAACAGATTAGTTTACTTTGGTGTAGTTACATGTATTTCTAATGTGAAAAGTAAAGCTAGTATCGTGTGTGTGTGTGTGTGTGTGTGTGTGTTGTGTGTACACAGTTGTATAGAGGAGGTTGATAACAGTTACTTCTGGAACTTCGATTTTGCTTTGTTGTATTTTGGTACCACACCTGGTGGTCAGGCCTCACCTAACGTGTGCTCAGGGATCTCTGTGGTGCTTTTGGAACTTTGAAAAGAATTGGAGCATTCCTCAGACTCTGTAGGTATTTTCAGTGGTGGAATTGTTTATCTTTTTTAAAAAAAAAAGAAACACCTAGAGCTAGAATTAGTACAAGGGTTCAGGCACTTGCCTGTTACATAGCCGACCCTGGTTTAATTGCTGGCACTATGTGGTCTTCTGAGCACAGCAGGGGACAGCCTACGAATACTCAGCCTCTTGAGCACCTCCAGGTATGGTCAAAGAGTCCCTCCCCCAACATAGAGTTTGGAGGGAACGATAATTTTTTTTTTTTGGGTCACACCCGGCGATGCTCAGGGGTTACTCCTGGCTCTGCACTCAGGAATTACGGAATTACTCCTGGCAGTGCTCGGGGGACCATATGGGATGCCGGGGATCAAACCCGGCCGGCACAGGCGGGCGCGTGCAAGGCAAACGCCCTACCCACTGGGCTATCGCCGCCCCGGAACCGATAATTTTAAGATGGTTGACTGTGCCCTGAGCAGAGTATGTACATATGTATGTATTATATATATAGTTCTTTATATGTAATTTATTGTGAGGGCCGTAAGCACAAGTACACGGAGTTGTCGAGAGATGTAGCTGGGAGTAGGGCTACATTAGGCAGTGCTGGTGGGAAAGAGCAGCATGTGGTGCCAGGGATAGAACCAGAATCTCAAACATACCTGTCCTCCAACTCAGTGATGACTCACTTTTGACAGGACTATGCATCTACAGAAATTTAGGATCCTTTTATAAAATCATGTAAAAGCAATCTACTATTGTAGTTGAAAATAAAGGAGTGGGGAAAGAGAGGGTTTGGGGCTAAAACTGGCAGTGCTTGAGAAACACATGGTGCTTAGATTATGGCCCGGGCCCCCTGTTCAAAGCAGCTGCTGAGCTCTTTTGAGCTGTTGCTCCAGTCTGAGATTTTTTTTTTTTTTTTTTTTTTTTTGCATTTTTTGGTCACATCCGGCAATGCTCAGGGGCTACTCCTGGCTCTGGACTCAGGAATTACTCCTGGCGGTGCTGGGGGACCATATGGGATGCCGAGGATCGAACCCAGGCCTGCAGAGGCGGCCGCATGCAAGGCAAACGCCCTACCCGCTGGGCTATCACTCCGCCCCAGTCTGAGATTTTTCTATTTATTCATTTATTTATTTTTTTGGGTCACACCCGGCAATTCTCAGGGGTTTCTCCTGGCTCTGCACTCAGGAATTACTCCCAGCGGTGCTTGGGGGACCATATGGGATGCTGGGGATCGAACCTGGGCCTGCATGGGCGGCCGTGTGCAAGGCAAACGCCCTACCGCTGCGCTATCGCTCCAGCTCCTCTATTTAATTTAGAGAGTAAATAGGGGTCAGGGGTGTCAATTTTTTGGGTAGGAGCAGCTTTTGTCTTTGCTTTTTGTTTTTTGAACAAATTCAACTTCAACACAGTTTGATATTGAAAGAGAAATATTTTAGAAACAAGAGAAGAACTATGTGTGACTTAGATGTATTTAAGTTGGTAAATACTCTCCTGGGTGAAGCTCTTTGTAAGGTTGTATGATCCTTGCCACTGAACATCTTCCTCAAATGTGCTGTATCACTGATAAATCACAAGTAGGACATCAAAAAGTTTGTGCTACTTGGGCTGGAGCAATAATATAGGAGGTAGGGCACCTGTGTTGAACACAGCCAAGCTGGGTTTGATCCCTGGCATCCCATATGGTCCTCTGAGCACTTCAAGAAAATCTACACTATTCTGTAGGACTTGTGGTCCATGCCCTCTAAGGTTCTGTCTTAGGCAGAAGCACCAAAGAGTGGTCTGTAAGAGGAAAGCCTTTTTCTGGTCTTAGCTCATACCATGTCATGTAGTGTAGTGAGGTCTATATAATTAAATTTTTACTTTATTGAGCATGTACACAGCAGCCTATCTTCCTTGCTTACCATCAAGATTTCCTAGACTTTGATATAACTTTCCATTTCTCAGATTTTCAAAATAAATACTTCTAAATTATTTTATTTTGGGCCATGCCTGGTGGTGCTGGGGTCTGCTCCTGGCTCAGTTCTGAGGACCTACTCCTGGTGGTATTTGGGGACCATGTTATACAACCCCAGGGCCCGTTTATGCAAAGTATGTGCTCTTAATTAAGCCCCAAACCTGTGGTGGTAGTTGGGCCATACCCAGTAGTGCTCAGGGGTTACTCCTTGCTCTGTGCTCTGGGGTCATTCCTGACAGTGCATGGGAAACTATATAATGTCAAGGTTTGAACCAGGGTTGGTTGCATGCATCATGAGCGTTTTATTCTTGTATTGTCTCAGGCCCTCCGGACCCTATTTTTGTTTTTGTTTTATTTATTTATTTTTTCTTTTTTGGGTCACATCCAGCAATGCTCAGGGGTTACCCCTGGCTCTTCTCTCAGGAATGACTCCTGGCAATGCTAGGGGAACTGTCGGGAACGCCGCCGGGGTCCCCGACAGTGTCAGGACAGAGGTTGTCTTCTACCTCCGGGGACGCCGGGAGAACAGATGAAAACTCACGAGTCCGGTGCAGTTCCAAAAATGGCTTTTAATAGGACAAAAGCTCTTCCACAGCACTCCAATATAAAGAATAAACTTTAGCTCTGGTCCGAACTTAGATCATACAAAAGAGCCTAAGTCTCCCACCAAAGAGAGAGGATCTCACCCGAGCTGAGTCCTACCCAGAAGAAGGAGCAAGGGCCAAAGAGCAAAAAGGGCCAAAAGCCAAAAGCCAAAAGCTGAAGGCTGAGGAACCAAAAGGCAAAAGGTGAAGGGGCCTCAAGTCAGCCCCTTATATACACCAAAGTAACCCCAATCGGGAGGTTGTCATGCCAACAAAGAACCCTAAACAGAGTGTAGTGCCACACCCTATTGTAGGTATAAACAAAGGTTACACCAAGGACTAATCCCGAGATTATCTCTTATGTAAAACACTGGAGAGAGAGGGGCTGATATAAAGTAATACATCTTAACTTCATGAGCTTCATGTAATCTAGATGGTACCCACAAGGTCCTTATTATCTGTACCAGGGTGATTCTGAGTATCTTGTTCTCATGTACTGAAAGGGTCATACTCGCCTGCTTAGAGCAAACTAGTATGATCCTTCCTATAGTCTTCCTTTAGTCTCAGCGTAGCCAGGGTGGTAGTCTCCTGGTAAATTCTAACTGTCCCACGTTGGGTGCAGTGGGTATAAAGAGGAGCTGTGCCCAATCTAGAAAACACAGAAGTCTTAGTAGATGTATAAGTCAGAAGTTATTCAATCAAGGTGACTTCTGTAACTGCCACACCCTCTAGAAGTGTTTACATAGAAGAGAGATCTCATTAGAATGAACATTGGCTTAAATAAGATTAAGCTGGGAGTGAGCAAAACAACAAAACTCCCAGATTAGCTAAACATGTCCTCCAACAGGGAACCATATGGGATGCCGGGGATCGAACCCGGGTCGGCCATGCACAAGGCAAACGTCCTCCCCGCTGTGCTATCGCTCCAGTCCAGTTTTTTAAAAAAAAATATTTTATTATACGACCGTGAGATATACAAAGATGTTCATTTTCGGGTTTCGGTCATACAGTGTTCCAGCATCCATCCCCTCATTGAGTGCCCATTTCCTACCACCAATGACCCCAATTCCCCCCCCCCTAGCCTACCTCTATGAGCCTGCCTCTATTGCAGGTTCTTTATCTCTTCT